>JAANYP010001810.1:0-178914 GCA_020465985.1 Centrapalus pauciflorus
TCCGGGAGACGTCATGGAAGAGGGTGAAAGGGAATTCACGGCGTGGAGCTACAGCTGACACGAGAGCGGGAGGGAAAAGGCCAGAGAGAGGGAGGGGAGGGGCCAGAGGGGCAAACCGCGGGGAACGCGACTACGAGAACGCAGGGGGGAAGGAGCGAGGCACAGGAAAGCAGACAGGGGAGAAAGAGAAAGACGCAAGGGCGGAGGAAGACAAGAGAGGGGGGGACGCGGGAGGCAAAGGCCAGAAACACCGGGGCAGGGCAGCGCAAGGAGGAGGGGGCAACAGGGGGAGGAAAAGGGAAGACAAGCAAGGAGAAGGGGAGACGGGGGGGACGCGGCGAGGAAGGGACACACAAGCACACGGGAGACAGGAAGCAACAAGCGTGGGAGACAGTAGGAACGCGGCGGGGGAGAAAACAAAGGACAAAGGAGACTCCGCACGTGAAACCTACACCCAGGTTCACCGCGCGAGTGAAAGTAATGAGCTCAAAAAGCCTTGTTTGGGATCCACCAAGACAAGGCTTACCACTGGTGACAAATGTCTGACAGTTTAACCTGAAGAGTGAGAACTACTCTCTACTTCTCAAACAATCCTAAGGAACTCAGGTCGACAGAAGTATGGATCTAGTCAATCGAATCTGTATGGAATCCTGACTGAATGATGAACAGTCACGTCAACGAAGGAAATTGCCTTGGAATGTCAGAAAAAGGTGGCAGCCTTTGTGGCGAGTGTGAGACAGACCCTGTAAATCGGGAGTGAAGGTTTCAGTGCAACCTATAACAGGATGAATGAAAAGGAAGGAGGTGTCAGACAGAAGAAGATTCCTGCATATCTTTTTGCGGAGACAAAGAGGATGCGGCACGCTATCCATGCTTGTCAAAATGTTTCAACAATAAAAGTTTTGTAGAAATCTGCTTCAAGGATGTTTCAAGTGCTGGCAAAAATAAGGCAATTTGCCGAAACTCCAAATCTTTGAGTGCTTCAAGTGTTGCAAAGACTGTTCAGCATGCAAAAATAATCTTACTTACTGTGTGTCAAAAGCTGTTGTTGGTGTCAAAGCAGCCAATACCCAGACAAGCCTAACAAGGATGATGGCTTATAGTGGTTAAGTACCTTATGGCCATGGCTAAGCTGAGGAATTGGAAAAACTACTGTGTCTTCCCAATCGCCAAAGGACTCATGTCATAGCATTTGACTGGGAGGAATCGATTCATCATCTATGAATAAGATAATCCTGTCTGATGGCCGACCCTAGATGGTCGCCATCACAGCAGTTGTTTCCAAATAGGTATGGCTGAAGCTGAGAAGTCTTCCAACAAGCTTAGAGAACTGTAATCTGCTATCAATGATGTATAAGGATACAAAATTTTGTGGCGTACAGTTCTGAGAAAAAAGTTAAATGTTTGAATTATGCTTGTTGATCTTCAAAAGCCTGCTGTTGAGAACATGATGCTTTATTATCTGAAAATCTCTAAGCTGAAAGCTGAATCTTAAAACTAATCCGGAAAACTGGACAGTTTCCAGAATTATGGAAACTGAGCTTGATGAATTAAAACACGTCAACTCCATTTTACTGGAAGACAAAGAGAGAAACAGATATAAAGCATGCCAAGCGTCAAAAGATAGTTGACTCTTGGTGCCAATCTGGCACAAAAAGTCAGCCATTGTATAAGTCACAGATTCCTGCAAAAATCCCAGCCTATCTGGAGGGATCTTGACACAGTGGGCAGCTTCAAATTTGTTGAGATACAGTAGTTGAAAGAAGTTTATCCACTCTGGTGTAACTTCCACTAAATTCATTCAAAATCGTGAATGGTAAACTAATCTCAAAAACAGGGTTTTGGTCGGCCTCAAAATCGACAGCTGGTGTGAACTACAGCCTCAAAAGCTGATGATTTGGAGTTTGTTCTCCAAAACAGCCTGCTAAGTGCTTTGCTAGCTCACACAACAAAGAAAGGAAAAAAATGTTTCAACCTAGAAGCTGTGGATGCTAAACCCGTGTGACAAACAGGTTCTGAGTCCAAATCTGTTGGTAAAAAGCATGTTTTAGATCCCTTCTTGATGCAACACTTTTGAAATAGTTTTCCAAAAAGTAAAGCAGCCTGTTTTCAAAACAAGGGTAAGTCTCTCATGTTGAAAAACAAAACTGCTCTGATTTCAAATAAGTTTTCAAATCATAGTGTAAATTGGTTTTAAATGAAAATTAAGTTTTTTCAAAACCAAACACAGTGAGTATGCTGATAGGCAGCATAAATCAACAATCGTAGGGGCAAAGGCAAGCCATTGCTCAAACTGAGACAATGGGAAGAAATTCACCAAACCTGTGGAAGCCAAAGCCCACAACTTCCTGTCTTTTTACCTCTGTCCTCCCAAAAAGAGGAAATAATAAAGAGTCAAGCTGTGGCTAGTGAACTCTCCACACAAAGCTGTTGATTCGACAAAGAATGCTAAACTTGCTAAAGAAATCAACAAAACAGCTCAGAATGGTGTTCTGAAGGATCTTCTCCAAAATACAAAAGAGAAACTGTTAACAATGTGGGGAAGAAGACCATCTACCAAGACTGTCCTGAATCTGAGGACATGAGGCCTGTTGACTCGGCTGTGTCCCTCACATCTGTCCAAGCAGTGGTTGAAATGTCACAGTCCGGAGATGGTGTAGCTAGCTGATACCATCAGAAGGGAATATAGTGTGGACATCCAAATCAATCAACATATGTTGATGAAGTGGAGAACTCTCTCTGTGATGAGTTCCCCTAAAAAAATGACTAATAATTCTCGTATCACTCTGGCAGGAAAAACAACCTTCCAAGGTTTGGTACTTGGACATGCTGCTCAGGGAACATTAACAGGTGTAAGAAGTGCTGAGTGAACTCAGGCCTGAAAAAGGGCCAAAAGTCCCTTTGTGACAAGGTGCAGGGTCCGCTGAGGATAGGGAACTCTAAAGCTGGTGCCTGCAGTGTCAACAAGGGTAGCCTATGTGGTTGGGCTAAAACGAACCTTGTTATGCATAAGCCAACTGTGTGATGCTGGCTACAAGGTTTAACGTTGATGAATCACCTGGGTTAACATATTGGGATTCCCAAGGCAAGTTTGTTGTGTGTGTGCTCACGAAAGAAAGGTGGAATATGTGGTGGAGATGCATTCGGCCTGACCATCCCCCAAAAAAAAAAACGAACAAACACAACTGAAACACTGTTTTTCCCTCACAAGAACAAATGCCTAGAATCTAAACGTGTTATGGCACAGAAGACTGTCACAAATCTTAACTTCAAGAACAATCAACAAACTCGGTAAGAAAGAGTTGGTGACAGGTGTGCCTTGAGGACGTTTGCCAAAGATAGATTATGCACATCTTTTGAAAAAAAAAAAAAAA
This sequence comes from Centrapalus pauciflorus, assembly GCA_020465985.1. NCBI lineage: Eukaryota > Viridiplantae > Streptophyta > Magnoliopsida > Asterales > Asteraceae > Centrapalus > Centrapalus pauciflorus. Next base: position 3,375 of record JAANYP010001810.1, read on the forward strand.
AAAAAAAAAAAAAAAAAAAAATCAAAAAAAGAACAGGGCAAGCAGAGAAAAACATCTTTTAATCCAACACAATTTCTCTATTGATACTATGACTCCCACTCTTCTGTGATACCATAGGGACCGTGTTTTTGGACCTGTTATGGTCCCAGTCTAGAGAAGAAGATCACTCTTGTAATGGTTGATGATTGCTCACAGGTAAACATGGGTGATCTTTCTAAGAGTAAAGGAGAGGCGTGCTAGAGAGATTATTGGATTTGTCAAAAGATGGAAATGCTGACTCTGCGCCAAGTAAGCACTTAGAGGGATCTAGGTATGATTCAGAAACAGTAACTCTGGAAGCTTCTGTGAAGAGAAAGGTATCTCTCAAAACTTTCAGCAGTAGAACTCCTCAACAAAATGGAGTTGCTGAAAGTAGAAACCGAACGTCTCATTGAAGCTGCTAAACAATGCTGTGTGCATCCAGGTTTACCTCATTCTCATTTTGGCTGAAGCTATTCACCTGCGCCTGCTGACCCAAAACAATCCTTAGTGGTAAAAGGTTCAACAAGACGCTCCCTATATAAGCTGCTCAAGGAGAAAGCCAAATGTCAGTTACTTCCATGTGTTTGGATGTCCCTGTTTCATTCTGAATCAAAGGGACCAGCTGTCGAAATTTGAACCTAAAGCTGATGAAGGTGTGTTTGTTGGCTCACCTTTGAAGAGTCCAAGAATGCCTCCACCAAAGCTGTTCCTGAATCAGTTTCAGGAGACCTTAACTTTGATGATCTGATGCATTCAATCAATGAAGAGGACTCAAAAGCTTCCACTACATCCAGTGTGGAACCTGTTAATCATGATGGACATGATGATGATTATGTCAATACACCCTGTGTGAATAAATGTACTACTTAATTGCAAGCTGCATGTCCAGAACCTATTCAATGCTGATTTTTCTTCCCAGTTCCCTCTGGTCTGTATGTTCAACAGTGGTCAACATGTTCAAACAGTGAACAGGGCTCAAACAAAAGTGTCTGAAAATCATTGAGAGCTGTTCAACAGGACCTGATAAGATGTTAACAACTCAGGAAATCATCATTGAAAAATGATCCTAAGTGGATCAGGTGTCACCCCATGATCAAATAATTGGTGACATCAACAAAGGGATACAAACACGGTGGGACAGACTGAGGGAACTTCTGTATGTTCTCTAGTTTTGTTTCACTGATGGAGCCAAAGAGGGTTGATGAAGCATTAAAAAGATGCAATTGGATCGCGCCATGCAAGAAGACGCATCAGTTTGAGAGGAACAGTATGGAGTGGTCCCTCCTGCTCCTAAAGTCAAACAATAATTGGCACAATGGGTTTTCAAGGAACAAGATGGACGAGCAAAGGTCGTCATTAGAAAATAAGGCAAGCTGTTGCATCAGGGCTAAACAGACAGAGGAGAGGCTTGAACTATGATGAAACATTTGCTCTCCTATATAGGCCAGGCGTAAAGCATTCGTTGTATCTAGGCTTATACGCGGCTCATAAGAGCATAAAGGTAGTTCAAAATGGATGTGAAGAGTGCAGTTTTGAATGGGAAGCTGCAAGAAGAAGATAATGTCAAAGCCAAGGCCTCCAGGTTTTGAAAATGAACAACAACCCAGGTTTTGGCTATAAGATTGGACACAAAGCTCTCTATGGTCTCAAACAAGCCCCTAGAGCCTGATTCGATTTGCAGGCTGCAGGTTAGATAGGAAAAGCACAATCAGGTGGATGTCAACTCCTTGGGTGGAAAGTTGATCAGGGTTGGAGTAGCAAGAAGGCAGAACTCAGTGTCCACTTCTACTGCTGAAGCTGAATACATTGCTGCTCGGAAGCTGCCTGTGGGCAGATTCTGTGGAATGGCAGCATCAAGCTTGAAGACTATGCCTTGGTGGTATAGGTGAAAACTCCACTATTCTGTGTGATAAACAACACAGTGCCATAGCCCATTCTCCAACAATCCAGTTTTCACTCAGAACAAAGCTAATTGAATCAGACATCAACTTCATCAGGGATCACATTCAGAAAGGTAATGTGGAGGTAAGTTTTATTTCCACAAATGAACAGCTTGCAGACATTTTCACCAAACCTCTGGATGAAACAAGGTTTAATTACCTTGTCAGCAAGCTGGGCATGTTAAACAAGAGTGACTAAGTGTCTCTCAATGGTCTAATAACTTGTATGTTTCACACTGCTCAAGTTTTTCTGAACAGCTTAGACATAACAGGTTGTAAAAAAAAAAAAAACTTGAACAGCTTGAGCATACAACAGGCTGAACAAAAACAGTTTAACCTGTTTATTCGTCCAGCCTGCTCTGATGGTCCAATCTTCAACCTGTTCACTTCTTCACACTGTCCTACAAGCCATTGTCTTGTAACCTGTTCAACTATTGAACACAACCTGTTCTCACAAAGGAGAGCAGGCTGAAGGCACAGTTTGAAAGGAGAACAGCTTGAAGACTGAGAACCTTGTGTTGACCCTGTTCATCACAAGTTTGACCAACAGCGTAGACCAAAAGTTTAATTATCTTTCTTCATAATTAAGTTACTTAAATTCTGTTTTAATTTAACTTAATTACTGCGGATAATGTGTGTTACGTGTGTTAGTGATTAAAAAGGTCAAGTGGTCTGACAAATGTTTCTGACATGGACAACCGTTCCGTTTTTCCGTCAACTAACATTTCAAATCAAACCGCCCAAACCTTTTCTCTCTCATACACACGACCATTCAAATCCTATAAATACCTACATACTGTTTCATCCTCGTCTTCCTCATCATTTCCAGAAATCCTCAAGAACCCTAAAATCGACTAAGTGTCTTTTGCTTCTTCAAACCTCAAAAATTCCCAAATGGCTCACAGACCTAATCCCTTTCTCCCAGTATTTGTTGGTGAGGATGTTTGTCAAACACTCATCCATCACCACGATGCTGACCATCAAACCCACCAACTACATTGCAAACCTCACTATCCCCAAAAACTATGTGGGAAAAGGTTACGAACAAATGGTGGAGTTTCTGAAAGTTCATCCGTTGAACTACGCAATGACTGCATCTCCTGGTGTCCTGTACCAGGAGATGGTGTATGAGTTCTGGTATACCTGTGCCTACCTTCCAGAATCCAAAGTCATTAAGGGCACAATACTCAATGGGACTCAGACCATTGAGATCAACACTGATCTGCTCAGGGAGGTGCTTCATCTACCAACTGCTACTTCTTACGATGAGCCCCAAGCTGAAAATGATCAAATGGGCAATCTGCTACGCTTCTGTGGTGTGGCAGAACCCAAAATTGGAGCAACACTGTTCAGGAAGGACCTCTCTCCTACCTACAGCTTCTTATTCGCCTCTGTGGTGATGTGCTTCAGCAGTAAAGTTGGTTCCTTTGACCAACTGAGCCGTGATGAAATCCCTGTAGTTCTGCAGCTTGTGGATGGAACTACCATGGATATGGCCAAATGGATTTTTCTGAATCTGAGGAACCTGGTGCAGCAAGAGTCACGACCAGCTGCTGTTCGATATCCCAGGTTTCTGAGCCTCATTTTCAAGCATGTATGTGGTGAGCATCTCTATAACTCTCAGCCTCTTCTTAAGACTGCTGCATTCCCAGTTATAGGGAATAGAGTTTTCTATACTCCAGTCCTGCAGAATGAGCCTCCTCTATCAACACCAATGAGGAGACTGCTAGGTTTGGTGGAAGGACCCTCTACTGTGAGGGTGGATCCAGAGACTGCTCCCACCAGAAAATCCAAAGCCAGGTCCAAGCTTGTCAAAAGGACCCTGGCAACTGAAGCTGGGCCTGTGAAAAAGAAGGCCAAAACAGCTCAGTCTGAGTCTGTTCCTTTAGCCTCTGTGGCTGAGGGAGAGCAGATTCCTCACCTTGGCTCATCTGTTGAGCCTGAAGCCTTTGTGGCTGGTGCCTCTGTGGCACAAGAGACGATGGAACAGGCCAGCCCCACTGTTCCTAGCCCAGTCTCACATCCTGTCCAAACAGATACTCTCCCTACTCCACAATCACCCACATCATCCGTCCATTACCAAAGAAAATCACTAGCCAAAAAGAAAACAGCCCACAAAACCACCTCCTCTGTTCCCTCTCAACAGGGTTCAGTTGTAAAAGAAGCAACCCCAGCTGCCTCTCCTATTTTGGGAGAAGGTTCAGCTCATTTGGAGCCTGCTTCACTCCAATCTGAGTCACCCTTGAGTCAGCCTAGACCCTCTGGTTCCTCCCAACAGGAACCAGTTGTACAAATGGAGATACCCACATCAACTATCCCAGCCTCACAACAGGCTGAGGATATTGAAAGACAGGAGTCCTCTCCACTCCATACTGTGTCAACACTGTCCCCCACTCATATCCCCTCACACCCTGAGTCTGCACGAGGTGCCCACGCTGCTGATATAGACCAATCAGCAGCTCAGCCTCAAACTTCTGTTCCCCATGATTCAGCTGTTCAACACCAAACAGCTGCTGAGGGACCAATATCCCAAGCTGATGAACCTCAGGGATCATACCATCCCTCTGGTGAGGCTGCTCCCTCAATGCAAATTCCATCAGCAGGTTTCACCACTGCTGATGTTGAAATGCATATTCCATCTCCCAATGATGAGGTGCCTTTAGACCAAGGCACTGCAGAGGGAACCACCACTGGTCTTCAAGAGGGTGTTGCAACACAGGCAGCATCTGAAAGGCCCAAAACATCATCACCTTCTCCTGATGATGCAGCTACAGCCGCTGCTGAAGGACCTCTTCATCCCTCTAACCTGGGCCATCTTACTTTTGCCCAGGCTATGGAGCTTCTATCCCAAGTCCCTCTTCCCTCTTCATCACATCCTCATACACCAGCCTCATCATCATCATCTCCCTCTACTCACTCCAAACAATCCACCCATACACCACCATCTCCCAAAGACCTGCCTTTGAAGGATCAGCTTTCTTTGCTGACCAACAAAGTTGGTTCTTTGGAAAACACAATGCACTCCCTACCATCCATCATCTCAGACTCTGTGTCTGAGCAGCTCAAAGGATTCTTTGATATGTTTAAAGAATCCTTCCCAGTCCCTCCTCAAACTGACAACTCTCCACAGCTGATTGCACTCACTGCACAGCTGCAAACTGTATCCACCTCTCTCTCCTCTATTCTCTCCTTACAACAGGACTCTGTGTCCTCCATGGCAGCCATTTCTCAACAGCTGTCATCTATCCTCACTTCTTGCAACTCTACTCTTCCTAACACTTTGGCCAGCTTACAGACCATCATTGGTTCCCTATCCAACTCTGTATCATCAGACCTTGCTGATGTGCGAGATTCACTAGAACTTCATCTTGCACAGCTGCAATCTCTGCTGTTCACAGCGTCTGATAGGGAAAATCTTCTTAAGTTGACCACTCTTGCTGATTCCCACACATCTTCTCTTCAAACCTGTCTTTCCCAACTTAGTGAGGTGAAGGATAACTTGGCTTACTTAGTGAACAGCCTTGTTGGTCCTAAATCCTCTAAACCTACTGGCAAGCCTGCTGACTTTGTGTCTTCAGGCAGACCAGGTGTTGAAGTCGCTGCTTCATCTCCTTCAAAGGGGGAGAGGTCATCTGCCTCGAAGACTAAGTCTAAGGGGGAGAAAACTTCTTATCCTAAGGAGATACCAGTGTCTGCAACTCACACTGGTCAGCCAGCAGAGATTTTTGAAACAGGCGCTGCTGAAGGTGCTTCTCAAGCTACTATGCCTACTCAGGCTGTCTCTCCAAACCCTGCTCAGTCTAAGGGGGAGGAAATCATTCCTGAGGACAGGCCTAGCAGCAAAAGGAGGCACCATATTCTATCAGAAGATGAAGAAGAAGAAGAAATTCCTGAAGCTGCTGTCACTAAAGCAGCAGCTAAAGGAAAAGAAACGGTAGCTGAGGATCCTATGCAGCAGAAACAGGCAGAAATGCAATTTCACAAGTCCAGAGCCAAAGAGATGGGCCTCCCTATGCACAAATACTTTGAGTTTAGGGATGAACAGCTTCAAGCTCTGGAGGAATTAAGAAAAGAAGAAGAATCTGCCAAAGCTGCTAAGTCCTTTGCCCTCCAAGAAGCAAAGAAAATTAAAATGTTTACCTTGGAGGTGCAAAAGAAAATAATGGAAGCTGCCAGGAAATCAGCAGGAGAAAAATAGAAGGAAGTAGAGAAAGGTACTCAGGTCTCTGTGACCAAATCAACAGTACCCTTTGCCAGAGCCAAATTCCACTTTGACAACTTGGCTAGAAAGAAATTTCATGATGTTGCTACTAGAAGGCTTGCCAAGGAAGCAATTGTCAAAGCTGTTCCCATTTCTAGAAAAGGCGCACAGTGGAAACTTCAGATCACCAGGATGGGTGCAACAGGCCCTGAAATGGAATCCTACGATCACACTGATGTTGCACAGATGGGATACAGGGAATGGGTGGAACTGGCAGTTGCCCTGAGCCAGTCTAAGTCAGAAACGGCTAAGACTATCAGGGCATACATCAAGAAGCTGATGGAAAGAGTAAGTGAGCTGGGCCTGATTCCAAAAGAAGTAAAAGAGGGTGTCTCTGTGACATACCCCAAAATAAAGGCCAGAAGGACAAAGAAGGATACAGAGATGGAGCTTCTCCTTACGCTGATTGAACAGGGTGACTATGCCCTTGAAATAAAAGGAGTTGATCATAGTCTGCCTAAAGGAATAGAGTTTGAGGATGGCAAGATTATTGAAGAACCTGAGCTAGGGGCATTTTTTGTAGATCCCTTAACTCAAAAGAAGTGCTTCCAAAGAGCCTCAGAACTATACAAAGTTGATCTGAGACAACTTGCCGCCTTCAGACTTGCAGTTTCTTTCAGGCAATCTAGCAAATGGAGAGCAGCCATCTGGGATCAGCTCAGAGGCTTCTATGAAAGAGGAGAACTCAATGATCCCAAGTTCATGATCATCAGAAGTGAAGTTGAGGAACTTGAGGATACAAGGGAAGAATTGGAAAGGATGGTTAAGGATCCTTCTCCACTGATATGAAGTCCATCTACCATCTGGGTAGGTGAAGAATGGAAGCTGTCCATTAGTTGGACAGGCTTGCCATTATCTGCTCCCAACTCAAACAGTCCAAACAACCTGTACATTAGTTGTACAACCTGTACATAAGTTGTACATTATTACATAAGTTGTAATTTTTGCTTTTACATTAGTTGTAAAATACATTAGTACATTAGTTGTACTCTTGTAAGAACATGTGTTGTTCTAGAATAGTCAAGAATCAGTGTATATATAAACTGATCTTTTACTTTACTGTAATGTTGTAATTTTATTTCAGCAAATTTACTGTAAAAATATATAGTGATTTTTGACAAGACCAGCTTGATCTGGTTATTGCAAATAGGGGGAGATTGTTAGGCACAAAAAGGCCTCAGTCAAACCTGTTCTACATCTGAGGGGGAGATTTTATAATCAAACCTGTTGATGCATTTGAAGGTTGAATTTAAGGCCTGTTATATGCCTTATTGAACCTGAAAATGATTTGCAATATCAGTCTAATGCTGTTCTATATGTTGCATGTGTTGCAACTAAGACAGTTTGTCCAAGCTGCTCTGTCTGCTGAACAGGCTGTGGACATAAACTGTCTACGCTGCTCTACACTGTTGAGCAGCTTGGGCATTTTTAAAGTGTTCTGTTCTTTGTGAACAGAACCTGTTCTTTGTGAACAGGCTAAACACTTTATGGAATTTGTTTCCAAGTCATCATGTATTGTTTTTGACTAATAGATCATTTTACAAAGTCGAAGACAAAGTGGAAAACAGAACTGCTCAGCCTGCCCACGCTGTTCTGTAACATGAAGACAAAAGGATATTTGAAAAAGGGTGACAGACCTTTTTCTTATATCAAAATAGGCCTTTACAGGGAAGAAAGACGCAAAGTTGACATTCCTAAATTAGTTAAAGGCAATGCAACAGTAGACAAAGTAATAAGACAAAAGTTCTGCACATATGAAGACAAGTCTGCTTTTCAGAAAAGTGCAGAAAAGGTTATGTTGTCTTTTCAACAAGACTTTTCCTTTTCCTTCTGTCCAATGAAGATGTTTCTCTGAGATCCTCTAAGTGAGTATAAAAGGAAGCTTCTAAGGTCAGAAAGAATGTGAAAAAAAGCTAAGTGCTTAAACCAAGAGTGAACGTGCAAGTGTGATCTTCATACATGCAAGTCTTCTGTAAAACAGCATCTGTGTGATTAAGCTGTTTTACTTAAGCTGTTCCTTAAGTCTTGTAAACACAGTGAGTGCTTCTTAGTGAGTGTATTCATTGTATACTAGTTCGAGTCTGTCTTAGACTAGTAAGCATACTGTTGTATCTGTCATCTCAGCTTGAACTCTTCCGCATTCAAGCTTGTTTGTAATTAACAAATTGTTGATAATACATACAAACATTGAGAAAAGAGTGTGTAGTTTTTAAATTGCTGTATTCACCCCCCCTCTACAGCTTATAACTATATACTTTGGGAACCTCTCGGGACCTACAGAAGCTGTAACGGATTCTATTTCTTGTTTGAAGTATTCTTTTGCGTATTTGTTTACTTTATGTCCAACTAGTTTTAGACGTCAAGTGCCTGAAATAAATAAATTTGTGCCTTATCTTGCAAAAAGAATTCGTTTAATAAAATAAAAAAACAGTGCATCATTGGTCACAACAAAACTTGATACTTGTATTTTACCAAGGCCTAAACTAAAAGAAGATGTAAAACATGCTTCAAGAAGTCCAAAAGCAAATGCAATTTCATCGCCTAAGGTTTCAAAGCTGGTTGGGTCCAAACACAAATGGATACCAAAAGGCAATGCATATAGACCACACAAAAGTGCAATATGGGTTCCTAAGAATGTGAATGTGTCGTATACACATGGAACACCTAACCAAAAAGGACCCATCCTAAGATGGGTACCCAAAGTTGTGTGATTTAATGCAGATGGTTCTTGGTTACTACAGATCAAGACCCGCACTTCAATGAAATGGCTTCTAGTTAACTCAGACTAGGACCCGTTCTTCTGCTTGTCGGTTAATGTACAATTTTGTGCGTAAACCGACATGTTTGGCTTCTATGCACTCAGCTCAGGACCCGGTCTAAACACTTCATGTTTTCTGAACAACTCGGTTCAGAACACGATTTGCATGTTAATTTCCAATGGATTTGTTTCATATGCCCTAGAATATTCATTGTATCAAATTTTCTTTACAGGAAAATCCATTTGGTACATGGATTTGGGTTGCTCGAAGCACATGACTGGGAAGAGAGAGTTGTTGTCTAACATTGTAGAATAGTATTGTGGGACAGTTAAGTTCGGAAACGACAATCATGCTTAAATCAAAGGATACGGGGATTTAGTCTTAAATAATCTAGTCATCAAGGATGTTGACTATGTTGAGGGGTTATCACATAACCTATTTAGCATAGGATAACTCTGTGACAAAGGGCTATAGGTCACATTTAGGGCTAAGAACTGTAGTGTTAAGGGCAGTGATGGAAAAGAGATTTTAACTGGTTCTCGCAACTCAAAGCTATACACCATAGACGTAGCTAAGGTTATGGTCAAGGATAACATCTGCTGTAACATCCTTGGATTTAATTTATTGTAATTGGGATAATTTAATGAATTTTTGTATAATTAAGTTGAATTATGAAATATGATTATGTATTTGGATGATTAAAAGTTGATTGCTATTTTAAGAAATTAAGAAATTTGAGACTTTCAATTTTAGTTATTAAGTACGATTGTTAAAAAGTTAGTAATGATGAAATTTATGATGGAAAATCAGTATTTAATGAAATCAAATAAGTTGAGGGGCTATAAGTGACAAAAGCCAAAACTAGGGAATCAAAGACCATTGGTCTTTCATTCTTGTTCATTTCACCTACAACTCACAAGAAACACACACACACACACACACACACACACTCTCTCTCTCTCTCTCTCTCTAAATTTTCTGCTAAACTTTCAAATTGTGGAGCTAAATTCGTGGATTAAAGCTTCATATTACCATGAATCAGTAGAATTAAGGTAAGAATATGATCTATCAACTTGGGGTTTTCATTTTGAGGATAAAATGCATAAAAATCGGATTTAAAATCTGAGAAAATGTGGTTGCATGTTTGTTATATTAGTTGGAAATCATCCCTTGAAGATTACTGAAGCATTTGAAACAAGAATCAACGGTTAATTCGTCCAAAAAGGTTAGAAATCTGACTTTTTATGAAGTTATGTGTTCTTGAGGTTTTTGCTCATTTTTGGTCATTTTTGGATGAATTAGAATGTTATTGATGGGGAAAATGATGTAAAAACACTCAATATATAGTAATATATCAAATGTATGGATTGCATGTTGTAGATATAAGTTTTGGAAGTTTTTAATTAAAATCCGTAAGTTGCGACCTGCATTTCTGCAAGTGAACTCGGCGAGTTCTATGGGGAACTCGGCGAGTTCCCAAGAACACATGAACAAATCTTCAAAAATTCATAAGTGTTGGATCCGAATTCGGTTGGGACCCGAATTTGGATGAGACCCGAAATTAGATTGGACCGAAATCGAATAAAGAACCGAACTCGGATCGACCCGAATTCGGATGGGTCCAAAATCCGGCTGAGGATCCGAAATCCGGACCTGAACTCGGCAAGTTCTATGGGGAACTCGGCGAGTTCTATGTTGTACATGTGTAATTCGGATGAGTTATTAAGGACCCGAATTTATGGATTAATAAATACATTTTTGGGATACCTTTTGTAACATATTAAGGTAAATAAAGGAGGGTTAATTGGGTTTAATAACAGCTCAAGTGATGAGATTTCAATGTGAGTTTCGGATGACGGTTCCGAATATTGTAACACTTTTATTTGTACAAATTGATGCTAATTTGTTAAAGAACATATAATGATGATATGTTTTCCATATGAAAATGTAACAGGTCCCTTGTGGTGTTGTTTAACCCACACTGGGGTAATTTGTGATCCGGTTGAAAGCCCGTGGAGAAATAAAATTAATTGATATTAAATAACGCACCCACTATGAGTACCTTTGTTTTTAACATGTCTGCATCTGCTTTATGTTTGCTTTGCCTGCTGAGGCATGTTGTTTCATTATCATTTGGCACTCTACTAACTTGTGTATATGTTGATGCACATTCATACATGTTGCATGTCCGTTCATTTGTTGTGCATCCTATTGACGGACCTGCGTGGTCGCATCTGTACTCTGATGTTACCGTGCTATATTACCAAGAGTTTGACACCTCTGTGGTCAGGATAGACAGTAAGTCATCCCTGATGTTATGTCTTCCTCAGATGGTTGGTTTTCCTTATGCCGAGTGTCAACTCGAAGGAGCTGCGGCTCGGGTTTGCGTACTTTGAGTACGTGTGGAGTATACGGTATGTGTTACCGCGGTTACTCTGTGTGGTATCATAACGATTTGCAGAATGTGTGGTATTTACTAAGCATTCGCTTACCCCTCAGTTATTGCATTTTTACAGGAAAAGGAAAATCTGCTACGGGACCATCTAGCTAGATCGTTTGTTGAAGTAATTGAAGATATCTGTTGTTATTATTGGTAACAGATCTATGGAATATTGTTGTAATAAATTTGGGATGATGTAATAATGTGTTGAGTATGTAGACTTAGACATGTAACCTTGTAGCACCGTAGGGTGTTTGACAAATTTGTATTATTTTAATTTATGTACTTTATGCTTCCGCACTTTTATTAAGCATTCAGATCACTATGTAATTGTATGTTGGTGATTAATCCTGGATGTATTGTAATTGGTGGTAAATATGGCAAGGGTGTCACACCTATTATCAAAAGCCTCGACTGAATTTCGAGAATATAAACAAGCTAGCTTCAAAACAACTAGTTAAGGGACTCCTAGAACTCTGCTATGAAAAGGACCATCTGTGTGGAGCGTGTGAGAAAGGGAAGATGAAAAGATCATCTCACAAGCCAAAACCTGAACCATCATCAAAAAGAGTGTTAGAGTTACTTCATATGGGTTTATGTGGTCCCATGCGAACGTAAAGCATAAACAGAAAGCATTATGTGTTGGTTATCATTGACGACTATTCATGATATACCTGGGTAAAATTCTTGCGATCCAAGGATGAGACAGCTCAAGAAATAGACTTCATCAAGAGTGTCGAAACCCAACAGCAGCTGTCTGTATAGTCAATCTAATCTGATAACGACACAGAATTCAAGAACTCTGTATTTGAGAGCTTCCTTCGATCCAATGGTATTCACCATCAGTTTTCAGCTGCTAGATTACCATAACAGAACAGAATTGTTGAGAGACGTAACCGTACCCTTGTAGAAGCCGCACACACAATGCTAAACTATTCAAAGCTTCCTTCATTCTTATGGGCCGAAGCCATGTCAACAGCCTGCTAAATGGAAAATCGCTCCATAATCCATAAGCGCTTCAATAAAACTCCATATCAACTATATCTGAATAAAGTTCCTTATATCAAGTACTTACGAGCGTTTGGTTGCAGGTGCTATGTGCTGAACGACAAGGACAACCTCGGAAAGATCAACGATAAAGCGGATGAAACGATCTTTATTGGATAATCTACCAATTCAAAGGCATATCGCGCATTCAACACTCGCACCAGGACAATCAATGAGAGTGTGCATGGCACATTCGATGAAATGGCTGAACTGGCTCCGGAAGTTGACCAATCAGGACCACACATTACACCAATGCCTGGAGACTCATCCTAATCCTCTTTTTTTTTTTTCTTCTTCTGAATTTGTTAACTTATTTGATCTGTTTTATGTAGAATTTTTTGGTTCTAGTGCTAATTCTCCTTCTGTTTCTTCTTCTGGAGTTAATACATCCTCAAATGATTCAACTACTCAACCATTACCATCAGACCAACCAATCCTCACATCAATCCATACACCTTCCACTTCATCATCTTCACCTTCCACTTATTCCACAGACACACCACCAGTTGAATTCACTCCACTGATACCCTCACACATAGTTCCAAATATTATCCCTCTAGAAGATCAAGCAGATCTTGAACTGGAACCAGCGGTACCTTCACTCGAAACCATCGACCACAACTCTTCATCCATCTCCACACTCACCACTGACATTCCATCACGTCACCCCTTCCTCACGAGACGAAATGGACCCAGATGCACCCAACTTAACAAATTATTGGTGACATCTCTACTGGGGTTCAAACTCGAACGGCATCTGCTAATGAATGTCTCTTTGCATCATTCCTTAGCATGATACAGCCTGCTTGTGTGGATGAAGCTTTGAAAGACCCAGACTGGATCGTAGCAATGCAAGAAGATCTCAACCAGTTCGAACAGCTCGGAGTATGGCGGTTAGTTCCCAAACCAAAAGATAAACCATAATCAGAACAAACTGGATTTTTAAGAACAAAAAATTCTGGTTTTTAGTCCAAAGGTTCGGGTCCCTTATACCCGCTGAGGTCCGAAGTTCGGATCCTCGGACGAAGTTCATTTATACCCGAGATATAACCCGAAACTAAACCCAACCGAAGTTTGGGTCCCCCACTCGAAGTCTGGGTCACAACTGAAGTTCGATCCTACTCGAAGTTCGGGTCTTAGCACTTAGAAATATTTTTACCCGCATGATGTTCTTGGCGACTCGTCGAGTCATCATGACCGACTCGACGTGTAGTCCTGCATATCAGCACGTCGCAGCCTACGGGTTTTGCTTAAAAATTTTCCAAACTAAATTTTATTAACATGCAATCCATACAAACGACATATTAACATTTAGTGAGTGTTTCTAAACCATTTTCCCTAACAATAACACTTTTTTTATATCCAGATTTGCCCAAAATGGGGCAAAACTTCAAGAACACTATAGTTAGTAAAATTCCATATTTCTTACCTTTTTGGTTGAATCTGTGCATGATTCTTGTTCTGATGCTTCTAGGGACTTTAGATGATGTTTTTCAATTATTAAAACATTCATGCAACAACAAATTTTCAGATTTAAATTCCGAATTTTGTATTTTAAACTCTTATAAGGAAACCCCAACTTAAAATCACTTTTCTTAACTTAATTCACACTTATATCCTTGTAATATCAGTTCCTTTTCATGAATTTTTCTTACACAATTATGAATTCCAGCAGATTCTTGAGAGAGTTTGTGTGTGTGATTTGGAGGTTAAAGATTGAAAATGGTGTGTGAAAGACTCAAAAGTCTTTTATGCATAACTTTTTAGGCTATTAAGACACATCATTATAATATTTTCACAATTATTCAGATATAATAACCAACTTTAATTTCCTCCTACACAAGTTTTACATAATAATCCAACTTAATTACATCAATTACATATTTAAACTAATTAACCTCAAATTACAATGATTGAAATCTTAGGATGTTACAACCTTGGTACTCTGAAGTTCGAAATGGATTTTCTTGTTTTATTTTCTTTCTTTTTTTACATTTGGAACCTTAGGTAATTATTTCATATTTAAATTTTATTCTATTTATATATTCATTATTATTATTATTATTGTTATTGTTATTATTTATTTTTAGTTGGCTTATAGTCCTCGTTTTTAGAGTTTAGCTTTTTTTGTTTCTTTTTATCCTTGTACACCCAGATATGCTTTATTATGCTTGATACACATTTCTTGAGCTTTAAATTCAAGCTAACTTTGAGATGTGTTATCTTTTGAACAAATCATGTGAGGAAATTCAGACACCATGACACATCCCATAACCTCCTTCTTCTCCTAAACCAGTGGTTGAGTCTGAGCTTGCTGTCACAGCCCCCTCCAAATGTTGATCAGTGGCTAATTTTCACCAGGGATGATGATCGAAGAGAGTTTGCGAAATTGGTGGGCAAGAGCTTTTCATCTACAAGTTCTATTAGCTGGACCGATATGGCTACTATTGGCATTGCAGATCACATCCACCAGATCTTACAACATGGGCCTACCAACCTAGATCACCCTCCAACTTTTGAGCGACTCCTCGATATTCAATAGCCGGTGTATCATGAGCTTTGTGTAGGGTTTTTGGGAACCCTTGTTTTTTGTGAGACATTTACTGATTATGATTCCACATACATGCTTGGATTATGACTACGCGAGATTGAGAGAGAGTTCTTCTTGCGTCAGTTTGCTATAGTGATGGATATTTACACAGAAGATGAGGCTTTTGTGAGATTCCTATAGACTTCGATCACTTCTCCTTTTGGGCATAGTTTACTAATGGTCCACACACCAACTTCGCCAAAGGCACAACGTTCAAAGATCCGATTCATCAGTTATTTTGGCAGATTTTGGCAGAGACACTATACGGGCGAGGAGTTGGTGCTTGGAGAGTCTCGATAAAGGATAGTCTCTCTCTGCCAAATCCTTTATAGACACGCTACAAGCAACATCTCCTTGCCTGCATAGTGTCTCTGCCAAAATCTGCCAAAATAATCGATGAATCAGATCTTTGAATATTTTTCCTTTGACGGAGTTGGTGTGTCGACCATTAGCAAATTTTGCCTAAAAGGTGAAGTCTATAGAAATCTCGCAAACAACTTCTTCAAGCATCTGTGCCTAAGCCTCATCTTCTGTGTAAATACCCATCACTATAGCAAACTGACGCCGCGAGAACTCTCTCTCAACCCTGCCTAGACGGAACCCGAGTATATATGTGGCATCATAATCTATAAATGTCTGTTCGAAAACCACAGCTGCCAAAAAAACTCTAGACAAAGCTCACGATACACTGGCTCTCAAATATCAAGGAGTCGCTCGAAAGTCGGATGTTGATCTAGGTCAGTAGGCCCATGCTGCAAGATCTTGGGCAGGTGATCTGTAATGCTGACAGTAGTCATATTAGCCCATCTAAAGGCATTTTGGATGCATCACACATCACCAAGCTAAAGTCCTCTCGTATCCCCAAGACATATTTTCGACGTCGTGTCCGCTGCTTCTAGCCAGTAATTCTACATGGGTATTCAGGATATTTTATCTCATTTTCTTTTGGTTTTAGTAAATCATTTGTAATTAATGGTTTATTTTATATTTTGGTGTACAGTTATTTAGCATATTATTCCTTTAGGATTGGTTTGGTACTAGAGAAATAGAGCCAGAGAAATGGAATTGGAAAGAAATCTCCTGTTTGTTTAGGTTTGAGAATCAATAAATGAGAAATAAAATAATTCATTTTCTTAACTTTTATGTCTACCCTGTATGCAAACATGATGGGAATTGATATCTCAATTCTATCCAAAAAACACGGAGAGTTGAAGTCTCCCAAACCCAGTACAACTCCTCCTTTTGACCTTTCTCTTTTGCCCCTTTCTCTCACAAAAAACACAGCTTCTCTTCCCCCACTCACCTAAACCCTAGCCGACTATTTTCTCATCCTCACTGACCGGTGACCAGCGGCGACAACAACTTCAATTGATTGTTTCTTCTCTCAGTCTCCACTTGATTGTTTCTGAAAACTTTACCTTCGATGGCGTTTTGACCTCCGATGACATCTTCGCCTTCCTAAAATATCAAAGGTATCTCTCTATTTCGGTTTTGGGTATTGTTATGTAATGAAATATAAATCTATGTTACATATGTTAGAGCATACGGAGTACTCACCCCGCCCACCAGCGGCCTTGCCACCTAGGACAGACCCCGGCGGCTACACCGCCCCCCCTCGATGGCCCCACAAAAATCCTTCCCCGGCCGGCTTCCCCTCCCCGCTCCACCCCGCTTCTCCTTTCTTCTTTTCTTTCTCTTTTTCCTCTACAAACGGTCATTTGACAGTTAATAATTAAAAAACATTTAACCTAAAATTTTTACTCTATAAATATTTCACTCCATTACATTAAATCCTCACATCTTTCAATCTATACACTTTTAATATTCTCTCTTTCATTTAACCTAAAATTTTTACTATCATTCACAATTTTATTTTTAGTGTGATGGAACCGTATACTACGTCTTCGTCGTCACACTCATCAACCGAAGAGTCGTCAGAAGACGAATCTCAATATTATCAACAAGTCTTTGAAGCATTTTTAAATGCCAGCTCTCCGCAAATTAATCAACCTAGACGAAGAATTGCAATTCAGAGAGACCGAGCAGCTGCAAATGAACGTTTAATGCGTAATTATTTTACTAAAAATCCTCTCTATGGAGATGATATGTTCAGAAGGAGGTTCCGGATGCGCAAAGAACTATTCCTACAAATAGTTTACGATATGGAGAAACATTTTGAATATTTTACCTTGCGATGGGATGCTCGAGGTAGAAGGGGATTTACTGCGTTACAAAAATGCACATCTGCTATTCGGAAACTCGCATATGGCATGGTGCCTGATTCGATTGACGACTCTCCTTTTATGTCTGAAAGAACTTCGCGTGAAACCTTGCAAGAATTCTGTAAGGGAATTATTCAGCTATACATATGCAAATATTTGCGTAGACCGACTGAATCTGATGTTCATCATTTGTACGCGTTCCATGAAGCAAAACATGGATTTCGTGGAATGCTTGGCCGCATCGACTGTACACATTGGGCATGGAGAAATTGACCTACAGAATGGCGAGGACAATATGTGTGAGGCGATCACCAATATCCGACAATTATGTTGGAAGCGGTTGCATCACAAGATTTATGGATTTGGCATGCATTTTTTGGCGTCGCAGGTTCCAACAATGACATCAATGTGGTTAATCAATCACCAATATTCAACGATGTTTTAAACGTGATCGCACCGGTTGTTCCTTTTGTTATTAACGGAAGACAATACAAACATGGGTACTATCTAACCGATGGGATATATCCCGAGTGGGCGACTTTTGTGAAAGCTTTTTCGTGTCCAACCGATGACAAACGAAAAAGATTCAAGGCAGCACAAGAGTCGGCAAGAAAAGACATCGAACGAGCTTTTGGTGTACTCAAATCTCGTTTCTCTATAATAAACAACCCCGCACGACCATGGCACCCAAATAAAAATAGAAACATCATGTATGCTTGTGTCATATTAAACAATATGATCTTAGAAGACGAAGGATTCGCGATATGTTCATTTCAAGAAACCGAGCTTCCATCCAATCAACATTCTGCTTCCAATGAAGTATATCAAAATACATTATTGGAAATTCGTAATCGGGAAACACACAATAATCTTCGCTCAGATCTTGTGGAACATATTGCACTTGCCCAAATACCAAATTTAGACGGCTAGTTTGTATTTTTTTAATGTTCATTCGTAATTTTAGTTTTTATTAATTTTTATGCATTTTTTTATTTTAATTCGGTAATATTTATGAAATTAATTATTTTAGTTCTAGCATTTGTTTTGTTATTAAAATTAATTTATTTTAAAAAAATTAAGAAAGATGGAAAGGTATAGAAAGATGGGTATTTCCTAGTTAGAAAGGTGGAGAAAGGTGGGGAAAGGTGGAGAGAGAAAAGCTGATGTGGCGATGACGTGTACAGAAAGATGGTTTTCGGGAAGATGGGTACTCCCTTCACTCTTATGAACCCAGATCGTACATAGCTAATGTATGTATCTTTCTATATCTTCTTATTTCATGATCGATTTGTATGTATATTTCAATTCCCATGTCTATATGATTATAAGTGTTCTTAGTTCGTATGTATATCTCAGTTTATTGTTCTAGATTGGTATGTATAGTTCTCGATTTGCTTTTGCTCCCTGTTGTCGATTTATCTTCTGCTTCCGCCTGTCGATTTATTTCTCCTGTTTCATGTTTAGATATTTTCCTCTCCATTGAAGAGGGACTGTGTATGTGTTTGTATGTGCTTCACTTCCATGATTATTTTTATGATTTGCCCTAATTTTACCGATGAAGAGGTAATGTTTGTTCTAAGTTATCACCTTTCCCGAATGAGTTTTTTAGGGCATTTTCCTTGATATTCTTTTGTTTTGAGCTTTCTATGGCTGCTTTAGTCAAAAGTTTTTAACCTTATCTTTGGAAATGAAACCAGGGAAAAAATATCATATTATTACCACCTCTCGCCTCCTTATGCGTTGTGCTTGTAAGCTCAAATTGATGGGTGTGCACACATGTAAGCTCACATCTTAACATGTCATGATTTTCCTCATCTGAAGAACCCCTCTGATGGTTCCCTTTTCATCATATGTTACATTGCATCATTTTTTGTACTTTATCATTTCGTGTTTTGGTTACTAAAAAGTGACCTTGGTTTTACTTGGTATTGCTATGAACTTTGTTTTACTTCATAGAGTTGTTAGTGTAAGGTCTACACACTACGGATCTATCTAGACGCGAGACCGTCAACGAGTGCGGAATCCTCGTTAACGGGTTGACGGAAACAACTCTCACACGTAACACGGAGACTATCAACAAGCTGTACGGGCGAACACGAACGCACCTACTAGATGACTGTCTCCGAAAGAACACTCAGTTAGCTGATAAACTCGAGATCGCCTATTTGCTTAATCCTTCACGAATTCTGCAAAAGTCACCTAATGATTCGAGTCTATACCTAATTATAAAGGCTCATTCGAGTTTGCCATGGGCCAAACTTGAATCAGGCCCAAGGCCCATTCGAGTTTGTCCCCTTGACATTCTCGAATCTGCCTCATGAAACACATTCGAATCTGCTGATAGATTCGAATCCTGTTTACTTGTGAATTCGAATTTAATCTAAATTCGGCTTTCACATATTAAACTTATATTTGAAACTTATGTTTTTAACTTATGTTTGATTTTATCTTTGATCTTTATGTTTGAATTTCCTGTAATTCATTACATCAAGTTCAACCATACAATCAATAACTATCAAACATATATAAACACTTAAATCAAATACTCGTGAATATTCAATGCTTTGCAGTATTACTTAAACCAAAATGTTAATCCACTTAGACTGCTATCGTCACACAGAATGTACCAACAAACTCCCCCTTGACGATAGCTTCTAACAATACACATTTGATTAAGTACTTTGTTTATTTATTTAAACTGCTGCCAGCATACAAACCTTTCTCGATACAAACTTTAACTACATTTTCATATTTCCTAGCCTCGCTATCCATATGAGCGTCGCTTGAGATTCTATGAGCGTGCAGCACTTGTAGGTCATCTTTGGAAAGCTTTACAAGGTGAAGTGGATCGTAGACTCTAAGAATGACCTTTTCTTCGAAGTCCTCCATCACAGCTTCTCCTGTCTCACTTTCCACATACCACCAATTTAGATTTTTCATGACGTCCTGTGGCATAGGCTTGAGAGGAACCTTTCTCAGACATCTAACTGGTTTGTATTGTATTTTCATCCACGGACGACCAGTTAGAGGGTCAATTCGAGTATGGTCCATTACTCGTTTACCTACCCTTGGATTGAGCCGTTCGAACTTCCTAGACCTCCCTTCTTTTCTTATGATCTTAGCGATTATTTCAGCATAAGGATCGTTGCCTATGTTAATAAGCTCCTTCCAAGCTAACGCTTTTATTTCAATCTTTGGCAAGGAGTTGAACACCTTCAGAGTTCTCCTGAGATACTGGAGACCATCTTTTCGTTTGATGATGAATAGCTGCAATTCCCGATCAAAGAACCAGCTCAAAATATTTCCTGATAGCTCTCCAGTACCCGGCACACGTATCTTCTTTTTTAGCTCCAACTCTCTTTTCCCTGCCCTAAACCACAGTTTTCTTTTTTCTTCGTTGGTAAGTTCTCTGGCAGGTTCTTCACTTGCTGATTCAACATTAAAGGCAGCATTTACCACTTCTTTGTCAATCATATGATTTCCTTCCATTACGTAAATATCTGTGATGGGGTTTTGCTGAACAATGATCTCATTTGCTTCATCATCTTCATCAGCACAAACTTCATCATCAGATTTCCAATCTGTTACGTCTTCCGGCACAAATTCTCCTTCTTCTAACTCATCCATATCGTCCTCAAAATCAAATCCAAAGTCCAAAGGGTCTTCATTGATATCCATTAGCACTTCGATCATTTCGTGTATCTCCAACTCTGAGACTTTTGATGAACTGGCCTCTCCTCCTTCAGCTCCCGAATGACCTGGCTCCCCCTGAACTTCAGCATTATGAGCAGCAGAAAAATCTACTGGCTCATTATCTCTTTGCGCGCTGGGATCATTGCCGTCATTATCTCCATCCTTATCTTCATCCCTGGGCAGCTCTTCTTGATCCCGACATCTTGTCTCCCCCTGAGCCTTTAGATTTTGCAATAATTGCTCAATCAGGGAGCGCATCGATCGTATCTCAGCCGCTTGATCAACAACAAAGGTTTTAAGTTCCAAGTTTTCTTCCTGAACCTTGCCCACAACCTTCTTCAGCTCGGCATTCTCGATATCTAGTTGGTCATTATGCTTTTCTATTTCGCTGAGAGCCGTTGTCAAACCAAAGATTTGAATGTGTTGGAAGTCGACTCTGCTCTTCAGCTCAGAAAACCGTTGATTCTCCATGAAGGTGGATGAAGTGGATGGTATGGATTGTATGGGGGTTGGAATGATTGGAGATGGAATGTATGGTTCAACGGGTGGTGGTGGTGGTATGGTAGATTGAGCGGGTGGAGGTTGAGGTATTTCCGGCTGTGCAGCAGAAGCTGAGGTAGCTCCCTGCATAAAGCGATGGCGTTTTGCCCTTTGCCTTGTTACCAATGGAGCAACTTCTTCTTCCTCAAAATCAGAGTCATCAGACTCCCTTGATGCTCGTCGCCTTGTAGCTTCTTAAGTCACCACTAATCGCGATCCATATGTTCCTATCTGGCTGGATGGTTCTTCAGTGACAGTCTCTGGAACTTCAACTTCTATCTCTTCCATATCTTCAGACTCAGAAGTTGAGATGGCTTCGCCTTCTGGCACTGATTGATACTCATCAATTTCCCTAAAAATGTCAACTTCTCCTTCCGGAGGCTCTAACAATTCCCCAACTAACTCGACCGTAATTTCTTCATTTGCATTCGGATTCGCTGCCCAAATCTCTTCCAGTGTTTGCGTTATTGGATCAGATACTGCAGGTGTACTTGAAGGTCCAGCCTCTTGTGGCTCTTGAACTTGACTAGTAGAAGGCCTATCTGCCTGTATTTGACTCGCTGAAGGCCTTTGACGTCTTCTCTGCTGCTGAGGCCTTTGTTGTTGTTGACGCTGTTACTGTGGCTGTCGCTGCTGAACTTCCACCGCCCCTGCCTAGTTGGCATCTTGAGGGGCTACAAAGTTTGGGTCAATTACAGCTCCAAAAAAAGGTCTCTCTATTGGGACAGCTAACCTTCCTCGGTGAGAGGAGCAATAAGCAAATATTCTCTTATCAATAACTGCAACGCTTTGAATTTCGTTAAGATGCGGCAAATTTGGCAAGAAATGCCTGATGAGCATCATCACAAAGCGAGGATAAAGCAGAAATCTTTGCTGCTCCGGAGCCGTTATCTGATGAACGAACTCTGAGAAGAACATCTCTGAAAAACTAAACTTTTGATTATAGACCATCGCGATCATCCCCGATTGGATCTTCGAAACTATATAATCAAATCCAGCTTTCTTTGCAGCGAAACAAACCATGAACACATGCGTGAGATATTGCCATTGTCCAATTAGCCCACTTTTCATATAGGAGGACTTAGCGACATCTAAACTATAACCCATTCATACAAAGGTTGCCTGCCTGATTGATAGTTGGAAATCAATAGGCCCATCTTCTTGCTCCTGAGTGCCCAATTGAAGCACTTGACGAAGAATATCAGCAGAAAACACTAACGGATTACCAGCAATCCTTGTCCTAAGAACTGTCGGAGTGACAGTGCAATCGACTTGCAAATGTTCATAGAATTGTCGCACGTAAGGAATGACAATCTGGATGTTATGTGACAGTGCATATGCGATTCTGGACTCAACTAAGAAATTCACCATCTGGCAGAAAGCCTGCGCTTCAGGGATAGCATGGTCAGGGGAAATGACCATATTATGATTCGGAACAAATACTCTATCCGCCATATCTGCACAATATATCAAATAAAATATTAGAATTATTAAAAATGGATAAACTTGTTTAAATTCAAATTGGTTTTATTTTGAACTTGTATAAGGACAAAATCCAACACTTAAGAATTTCTACAAGCTTAATTAAAATTTAAATTAAATAATTCAAATATAA
Source organism: Centrapalus pauciflorus (assembly GCA_020465985.1). Taxonomy (NCBI): domain Eukaryota; kingdom Viridiplantae; phylum Streptophyta; class Magnoliopsida; order Asterales; family Asteraceae; genus Centrapalus; species Centrapalus pauciflorus. The sequence goes on from JAANYP010001810.1 coordinate 26,503, forward strand.
TGACAAATTTGAACAAACAGATTCGAATTAACACCTATTCGAGTTTAATGACCAATTCGAGTTTAATGACCAATTCGAGTTTACTGACAAACTCGAATCAGGCCATGAACAGATTCGAACGAGTGGGCCACCATCATCACTAAAAAGCATGATTTTAACCATTTTGGACTCAGAAAGTCACATCTATTAGTCCTACTAGGTTCTAATCAATGATATTAGTAGTTAATTTGACTTTTCACCGGTTCAAAGTTTGTAATTTTGAAAAACAAACTTTCTACCAAAAAAACTTCAGAATCTAATGATTTTGGCTTAAATGGAGTATAATACTACTTAAATCTTGTACAAAACACTTTATTATACCTAGATCTATGAGTAGTATCGAACCCACACGGACAAAAACTTGACAAATAGTTGATTTCTTGAAAACGACAAACTCGAGAGAATAGATTCGAAATCGCCAATGACAAACTCGAGAGTATAGATTCGAAAACAGATGAATTAATGACCATTACTGTTAACCTATTTATACCACTAACCTTCGACTTTAATGCCAGTTTCGAATCTACTGACAGATTCGAGCCCTGCTATTTTCGAGTTTAGCTTAAACTCGAATTTACCCTGAAACTTTGAAAATTTCGAAAATTTTTGAAATAAATTTAACTTTTTCAACGTTTTCAACCTTATTGTGTAACGGAATAAACTATGCCAAATCTTTTACCCTAAGCACAAGATTTTCACGCAATGTTTATTTTATTCAACTATGAATGCACCCTCAGTAATTTTTGACCTTTTTCCTAAGTAAAATTAAAAATAAGATAAAATAAAATAAAAATAAGTAAAAATAAAATTTTACAATTTTGAACCAAAATTTAACATAGACTTAAACTACTTTTATTAAAATTTACAACCTATGCTAAACACTTAACAAAATATTTTTGATGAGCATAGTTAAAGAAAGGTTCAATCAGATAGCGGTGTTAGATACTCACTTTCAGTACTTAAACTTTCACACTTAGGAATTTTTGATCCCTTTGATTGTTTGGCGTGACATACCCTTTTAGCCGATTGTTTTTATTTACCCCTTTAAACATGCTACATTTCGGAATATCCCTTGGCATATTTATTTATCATGAAATTATCTTACGTGACTCAGACATAGACATACTTTTATGATCAAGGCATACAGACAATGATTCTAACTTTTTGGAATTTGCAAACTTTCTTTAAAAGACAAACATCGGACACAGGTCTGTATTTACATACAACAAGGTGTCTTAGTTTGACTTAAGGTTTATTTTTAAAGTTAGCAAGACAGCGGTGACAGGTATGTACCGACGTACAACAAAGCGACTTATCTTGCTAACCCGAATCAAAACAGAGGCAACAGGTCTGTACTTACGTACAACAGAGTTACATGTTTTTTACTCTCAATTCCTTATGATTTTTCTATGCTTTCCATTTTAAGATGTATTTGATGTTGCTATACATCCCCAGAAAGTTTGCATACCTCATTTAGACTCAAGGTTTGTATGTCTCATACATAAAAATTAAGACCGATTTGGTCATACATCTAAGTTAGTGACACGTTTGACTTTTTCTTGAATATTTTATTAGCCTTGAGACTCCCTATATGTATTATGCCTACCAACACATCAAACTAAAATAAAGTATAACACTTAGAATTTTAGGTGCATTATGTGTGAAAGCCTAAACACTTAGAGTTTGTAACGACTGTGCCAATTTTCGTCACTTTGAACCTATACATCTAAGACTTAACTCTTTTTCTGATATTCTCTTTTTTTTTTAATTTTTTATGGTTTTCTCTCTTTTTTTCTTTTGTTTTTCATAAGAAATAGCAATAAAAGAAGATAACCTACTAACTTACTAAAAATAGAAACTATCCTAATTTAGCAAACTTACTATAAAAAGAAAGAAAGACTACAGCTAAAAAAAGAAATAAAACTTCTACTAAGGTCAATTTACTCTGGGTTGCGCATTCCATTTAGTTGAATCAAATATTCAAACCGTGACTTATCAATAGCTTTGGTAAATAAATCAGCATTATTATCGTCCATTGCCACTTTTACCAATTTGATTAAGTTCTTTTCAGCACAATCACAAATATAATGATGCCTTATGTCCATGTGCTTTGTTTTACTGTGTTTTACTGGGTTATTTGTTATAGCAATTGTGGATTGGTTATCTATGCTAATGGGAGTTTGAGTGTAAGCCAAACCGTAATCCCGCAATTGTTGTTGTATCCGCAGAACCTGTGAGCAGCAACTACCAGCAGCAACATACTCGGCCTCGTACGTTGACACGGCTACCGACGTCTGTTTCTTGCATTGCCAGGATACCAGTCTCCCTCCTAGGAATTGACAACCTCCAGTTGTTGACTTGTGCGTTAAGCTGCATCCTCCATAGTCAGAATCCGTGAACGCTTCCAACTCTAGATCTCCCTCCGCTTCACAGCTTTGATGTGCATCGCTTTTGGATTAGCTTGAAACCTAGCACAAATACACACAGCAAACATGATGTCAGGTCTTGAAGCAGTTAAATACATAAGTGATCCAATCATGGCCCGATATAACGTCGAATCTACATCGGTATCACTTTCGTACCCGGTCCGAGATTGTGATTCACTTGAATCGATGTGCTGAAATGGGCTGTCAGTTTCGTCCCTTCCATCCCGAAGCGTTCTAATATGTCGTAGACATACTTCGTTTGATGGATAAACATTCCTTCCTTCTTCTGGTCAACTTGCAACCCCAAAAAGAAATTCAACTCGCCCATTGCACTCATCTCGAATTTCGACTTCATCACTTTCTCAAAATCCTTGCACATTTGTTCGTCTGATGATCCAAAGATGATATCATCGACGTACACTTGTACAAAGATGAAGTGTTCTCCCTTTCTCTTAACGAACAGCGTACTATCTATCCTACCCCATTTAAACCCGTTCTCTAACAAATGGTTGGATAAAGTCTCGTACCACGCCCTTGGTGCTTGATGCAATCCATACAGAGCCTTATCTAATCGATATACTCTGTCTAGATATTTTGGATCTGTAAATCCGGGCGGCTGTTCTACATATACCAGTTCCTTCACTTTCCCATAGAGGAAAGCACTCTTAACATCTAGTTGATATACCTTAAAGCCCTTGAATGAAGCAAAATCCAGAAACAACCTAATGGCTTCCAGCCTTGCTACTGGCGCAAACACCTCATTGTAATCGATTTCCTCCTCTTGGTTGAAACCCTTTACAGCTAACCTAGCCTTGTTGCGAGTGACTATACCCCGATCGTCTCTCTTGCCCTTAAAAACCCATTTGGTTCCTATGGCAATTTCCCCTCGAGGTAATGGAACTAACTCCCACACTTCTAGTTTCCTAAACTGAGAGAGTTCTTCCTGCATCGCTTCAACCCAGGAGTTATCTTTTAATGGCATTTGCACATTTTTCGGCTCTACTTGCGAGATGAAACAAGAATGGAGGCAGGTATGATAGGCCTCGGAGTCATTTATCATCAACAACAACAAAGTGTTGTTATTTAAACTACTCCTAGTCCTCACACCCTCATTAGGATTTCCTATGATGCTTTCTATAGGATGGTTCTTATTGATCCTAGAGGTCTCTATCTCGTCAACTCTTAGATTATCTCCTAAGTTAGATCCTATTTCACCTAATGGGGGAACATCCTCAAATTCCACATTTTCCTCTTCGTGGACAGTTTCCTCAGAGTTGGAATTTGTTGTCTGAGTTTGATTCTCAGTTGAAGGCGCTTCTGGAGATCCATCTTCAGTCAAAGTAGGCTCAGATATGGATTGAAATGTAGTCCTCGGAAAGGTATGACCTTCGTCATTCAGATTCAGCGTCGCCATGTCCTTTTCGATCGTACCTGCATGTTCATCCAAAGGAATGTTAAATGACTCAAACAATTTATCATAGTCAAATATCCATTCCGGACCTGTTTGGGGTTCATGTGTATAACTTGTGACTTCAATGTTATACACAATCTCTACTGTACCATTTGTTTTGTTAAAAACCCGTTTGTTTGGTGAGTTCGGCACATAACCTAGGAAGTATCCTTCGTCAGCCTTTTCACCAAACTTAGGTTGATGATTTGTTCGCAATAAAGTACATGGTACCCCAAACGGTTCGAAGCCAATTAAATTAGGTGGCCGTTTATTCAAAATTTCATAACAGGTTTTGTTCAAAGATTTGACTGTAAGGACTCGGTTTAAAATTTGACACGCGGTATTCACTGCCTCCCCCCAAAACATGGTATGAAGCTTTGAATCCGAAAGCATAGTCCTTGCAGCCTCAATCAATGTCCTGTTCTTTCTTTCGGCCACCCCATTTTGTTATGACTCATAGGGTGCACTAAATTGATGCACTATGCCTTTTGATAGGTAATATACACCAATTACAGTGTTTTTAAATTCTGTTCCATTATCACTACGAAGCCTTTTAACCTGTGTTCCATAGGAATTCTCCACTTGGTCTAAGAACCCGATGAGCTTGGAAGCCGTCTCGTCCTTTGTACCTAGTAAGAAAACCCAAGAAAATCGTGACTAATCGTCAGTGATAACTAAACGATACCAACTACCTCCTATACTCCTTTTGTTGATTGGTCCGAAGAGATCCATATGCAACAAATCGAATGTAGAGGTTATGGAGTTCTGAGTCTTGGACTTGTGTGCCTTCTTATGTTGTTTGCCCTTCTTGCATGGTAGACACTTGTCCTCGAACTGAAAACTCTTCATAGGCACACCTTGCACCAACCCATTTTTCGTTATATAGTTCATTTTTCTTAGGTGCAAGTGTGCCATGCGTCTGTGCCACAAAACCGATTCAGTCTCCGAAGCTTTAGACAATAAGCAGATCGGACCCATCGAAGATTCCGGCTTGTTCATATCGAGCATGTACAAGTCATTCTTCCTTGGTGCCCGCATCAATATCCACTCTTCAGGAATCTTGAACCCCGGTTTTAGCACTAACGCTTCAGTGTCAGTAAACAGCACTGAATTCTTCTTGTCACAGATTTGAGATACACTAATGAGATTGTAAACCAGTTTATCAACGTGATAAACTTGATCCAACTTGATCGTCTCATTATTGACCACTCCAATACCCGTGATGTTTCCTCCTTTATTTCCCGCGAATGATACAAATCCCCGATTCCCACCCTTGAAGTCTGTAAGGAGACTTCTTTCTCCCGTCATGTGCCTGGAGCATCCACTGTCGACGAACCATTTGTTGTTTGGACCTGTGGTTATCTCCTGCACATGAAAGAAAATAGGTTAGTTATCACGGGGAACCCAAGCCATAACTGACTTGGTTATACCATTCTCGTCCACATACTTAAACTCTTTCAAATACCCATCTCGCCTTTCAGGTGACTTGGGTCGTTGAACAGGAGTTTGTTGTGGTGTCGAGTGATGTAAATTCACTCTTTGCCTTTAAGTAGGCATTTGTTGTGGAGCTCTCGAATAATTACGATTATATTGCATTTCAGATTGAGATCCCTGAGCTCTAACCGGTGTGTGATGTCTAATAGGAGTATGTGACCTAACTGGAGTGTATGCTCTGCTAGGTGTTGTGCTCCTATATTGTTGTTGAGGACCAGACCTAGATTGATTAACGACTCGATTCGGTGAATTAGTCCTAACCACTTCCTTTGGTCCACCATTTACCGGTATTTGTTTCACAACTTGTTTTGGTGTAGCCTGCACAGTTTTCTCGGTACTCTGAGAACTACTAGTGCTCGCCACGCTTGTTGAAGGCTTAGTTTGTGTTGGCTTCCCTGTCTTTGGTGTAACGTCAGCTTTCCTAAGCGGACAGTTAGAAGCAACATGCCCCTTTTCATGACATCTAAAGCAAGACATCTTGTCAATGGACTTCTTGTGTGTGCCTTTAGACTTAGGTGTCTCACTAGTGTCTGTGTCTTTTTGAGTATCTATAGTGACTGGTTCATCATCCTGATCATTAAAATCAATATTATGTTTTCCTACAGGTATTTCACTAGAGGAGGACACAAATTTGACTTTCTTAATCTTGACAGTTGTATCAGTCACCTTAGATGTATTTTCTTTTATAGGCTCAGACACTTGTTCAGATATGTCCTCTAAGTCTGCTGATTTCTCAGTTTTCTCCTGAGGTTGAGGCACATAGTGGGCATTAAAAGGTGGAGGAATCTCATGAAATCCTAGACCTACAGGCTTTTTAGATTGGCGTTGAGCATCTAAAACTTTCCCTAGGTTCAGACTTGAGTTCCTAAACTTTTCTAGCTTACTATTAGCCTCTGCTACCTTCACCTTAGTGTCAGCTAGCTCTACTTCTTTGATCTTAAGATCTTTGGTCAAGGCCTCTACATGCTCATACATCAGTTCTAATCTAACACACTGCTCACTCAGCTTGTCTTTTAGAACTATGACATCCTGTGCATCAGCTTTAAGCTTGTCCCTAAGATCTTGCTTAATATCAATCAGGCTAGCATTATCTGTCTTTAATGACTCATTTTGAGCAGATATATTTTTATGTGACTCTAATACTAGGTTCAACCTGTCGTTAGAAGTAACACTTAAAACACATAATTCATGGAAAATAGAGTAATTCAGACTTACCTTTGTGTGATCTGATTCGACGTTGGCCATTTGAGCGGCAAACTCCAGAAGCGTCTGATCATTCGACTTCTCCACCCACATCGGACTGCTGTCGTGTTGACTGCTGTCCTTTGTGTTCTGCTCTTCCCCTTCACATCCACTCTCAGTGACTTCAGCCATAAAGGCTCTAGCGTTAGATTCTGGATGTGAGCTCCAGTCGTAAGTACCATCCAGCTGTCTGTCTGATGCGACGTTTGATAACAGACCAGCTATATTTGCATGACTGGATGATGAACTCGGAAGATATCTCTGTTGAGACTGGTTCTGAAACTGTCCATGAGACTGATTCTGCCCTTGATAATTATCTACCTTCGGTCTCTGACACTCTCTGGCGAAGTGTCCCAAACCTTGACAATTGTAGCATTTGACCTTGGACTTATCAAAGCCAATCCCCTTATTATTCATGTTCAGATTTCTTCCAGTGCGCTTGATGAATCGCTTAACCCGTTGGGTTACCATGGCCAGTTGCCATTTGAGATCCATCTCCTCAAGGTCGTCAGGGTCTACCTGATCATAATCTTCATCCCAGAGTGCAGGATCGTTTATTTTCCCTTGAACGCAGTTCCCATATGCGGCCACAAATGACGCCAACAAATTCAAATGTTCTTCGGCCGATTTAGCGCTCATGGGCATCTTAGAGTAGCCCTGAGATGTTGATGCCGGTGTTGCCTGAGGTTGCTGTTCTTCCGGTCTCCCAAACCCTAAGAACGCTCTATTCTGCGCATCGTCAGTCTCTGCTGGTGACGACGTTTCTCCGGTGAAGAACGCTGTAGCAGTCCTTATATCAGCTGCCGCTGAAGGTTTTGATTTTCCAAAATACATGGCTGGATTTTGGACTTGTTCATAATCTGTTTCGGCCTTCAGTAGCTCGAAATGATAAGCCCTCAGCGTTCCCACTACATCCTCCAACGATTGAGTATAATACTTATCCTCATCAAGCTTAATCATAGCCACGTACATCGCCCATTTGGCTGGTAAGGCATCAAGAAGCTTATTGTTCTTTTCTGTATCACTATACTCAATGCCATGACTCTCAAGCTCTGTCAGCAGATGATAAAAGCGGGTGATGGTGTCGTCCAGCTTTTCATCCTTTAAAGCCTTGAAAATAGCAAATTGCTGTTTCAACAACTCCATACGCTTCCTCCGAACCCTCGGAGTACCCTCACACCTCTTTTCCAGCGTCTCCCAAAGCTCCTTAGATGTCTTTTGATTGCGGAATGTGTGTAGTATGTCCTGAGGTAATGCCATTCGTATTATAGCGAATGCGCGGTTCTCAGCTTCAAACACCTTTTTGTCATCATCCTTCATCTTTGAATACGTGACAACCTTCTGTCTTCCCTCAACTTCAGCAGTTGGTGGAATGTATCCCTCGTCGATACATATCCACATTCGCATGTCGTTGAAACGCACAAAATCGGAAAACCGATCTTTCCACCAGTAATAGTCTTCAAGTTTCATCAGCTTAGGCGGAGTATTAGCTTTCCCGACCTCATGATCCATTTCCAGAAAGCGTTGAAGATTTGTCATTGTTTCAAAAGTAATTGAATTGTGACTTAATAAATTTAATTCGAAATTAATTTAAGTTAATTCTTTCGAATTTAGTTAAATTCGAATATAATTAAGTTTAAACCTATTTGGGATTATATTCGATTAAGTGCTGAAATTCAACTAAATTCGAAATAGGTGACAGATTCGAAAATCTCCAAACTCGAAGGTCAAAGCAAACTCGAAACACAGACAAAGTCGATCCCAAGACAAATTCGAACGTCCCTATTCGACTCTAGTCCCAACTCGAATCAAACTCGAACACCCTAAACTCGCAACACTCTTTATCAAACTCGAAAGGAGCGGATATTTGGTTAGACTCGAAACTAAGCAAAACCCTAATTACTCCTAACAGATTCGAGCGCCGCAAACTCGAAAAACAACTAATACCTCGATTTTTCAAGGTTTTGTAGATTAAATCAATATTTTTACAACGAAAAATATTGATTTCGATCAAAAACGTGAAAAACACGAAGTATTTCCCGGATCCCAATTTGATAAGCTCGAAAAACACGAAAATTGAGAGAATAACCGTCCAAAAGCGTCAAGAAACCTAGGATGTATCTTTATGAACACGAAGAACACTAAGAACACCCCGTTGGCTCTGATACCACTTGTAAGGTCTACAAACTACGGATCTATCTAGACGTGAGACCGTCAACGAGTGCGGAATCCTCGTTAATGGGTTGACGGAAACAACTCTCACACGGAACACGGAGACTATCAACAAGCTGTACGGACGAACACGAACGCACCTACTAGATGATTCTCTCCGAAAGAACACTCAATTAGCTGACAAACTCGAGATCGCCTATTTGCTTAATCCCTCACGAATTCTGCAAAAGTCACCTAATGATTCGAGTCTATCCCTAATTATAAAGGCTCATTCGAGTTTGCCATGGGCCAAACTCGAATCAGGCCCAAGGCCCATTCGAGTTTGTCCCCTTGACATTCTCGAATCTGCCTCATGAAACACATTCGAATCTGCTGACAGATTCGAATCCTGTTTACTTGTGAATTCAAATTTAATCAAAATTCGACTTTCACATATTAAACTTATATTTGAAACTTATGTTTTTAACTTATGTTTGATTTTATCTTTGATCTTTATGTTTGAACTTCCTGTAATTCATTACATCAAGTTCAACCATACAATCAATAACTATCAAACATATATAAACACTTAAATTAAATACTCGTTAATATTCAATGCTTTGCAGTGTTACTTAAACCAAAATGTTAATCCACTTAGACTGCTATCGTCACACAGGATGTACCAACAGTTAGTATTGTTAATTGTGAGTTGCAATTGATATGAAACTTGTTTGATTATGTTCAAGTTTTAAAAGCTAGTACTTGTTATGAATATTTTTTATGCTTGTTTATATTGTAGCTTCAAAAGCTAGTACTTGTAAAGAATTTCAAGCATAAAGAAATATACTCATAGGTTAATTTAAAATTTCTTTGCTTTGATATTGTAAGTTGGTATATGTAACTTGTTGTGTAGATGGCAAGATCACTATCTAGACAAAGCGTAAGTCGTAATAGACGAGTGACTATTATAGTTGTCACAGGTTCTATGTAAGTAATGAAAGATTGATATACATGTTTCATTCGTCAGCTCCACTTCAATTTGGACAGTATATATGGTTTGTTGAAAGCATGAAGATTCTAAACTTAACTAAAAATCACCTATTGCAATGCACTCATTTTTTGTTTCCTGCTTTTCAGGAAGTGGTTAGTTTGTAATGAACATACAAGTATAATGTTTAGGAAAGTTATTGATGCATATAAAATAAAGTTATCTTGATGCTGAAGGTCAATAATTTGATAATGAGGGTTATCAAGTTTGCTAATGTAGTGAATGGTGCTTTTTTGCAGGGAAAGAAAGGCAAATGAGTGAAGTGCATTGATTTTTGAGACCTTGGATTATAAGTGATAGTTTATATAAATCTGACATTTGTATAATGTGATAAGAGGCAACAAGCACACATGGTCTTAATTTAACTGAGTTTTGTGTCTTTATTGGTTCTTTTCCAAACTGTAAGCTCCGGATCAAATTCCAAGTACCGTTGCCACTGACTTAGTTTGTATATTTTAATTTTTTGTGAATTTTCAATGTGCCACATTTAGCATCTAACGTGAATGTTAAATACTTACAGGGTGTTTGGTTTGTAATTTTTTTATGGGATTTAAATTTTTTTTTGTTGTGAAAAAATTATGATTGCAAATGATAAAATTTATAAAATTGTCTATTGAATTCTTTGTTGTCCCAAACAAGAGATATGATTCTCTGTTACATATCTATGCTGAATTCTCTATTTTACCAAATACATAAATCAATTCTCTTTCTCTAGACTATTTTAATTTAGAATTCCATTCTCTGTTGTCATTTCTCTAATTCCATTCTTTGTACCAAACGCACCCTAAGTCTTTGGGTTTTCAATTGACAGTGAACTAAGTTGAAAAGAGAGAGACTCACAGTCTTTTTAGTTTCACTTGGAAAAATGGTAAGGTATAAAAGGAGAGACTCTGTGTAACATCCTAGGAAATTAGTTATTGTATCTCTGGATTCATTAGTTGAATCATGTAATTAATGTAATCAAATTAGATTATCGATAAAAACTATTTATGTGAAATTAATGTTCAAAGAAAGTTGTTGTTATATTTTGAATAATTAAGGAAGTTATACAGATATGCCTTATAAATAAGTAATATCATGTTTGTAAACTTGGGTAGTCAAAATAGAAGATATTGAAGTTTGTTAAAGAAAGTAAGCAAGTGCCGGGACCATTTGTGTAAATTGCTCAAAAATGGGAATAAAAGACTTTTGGTGGTGTTTCAAATTCATTTCACCTACCAACTCCTCATTCAAACTCTCCGTATTCTCTCTTACACTAACAATCAAGAACACGATTTTGTTGGAATCAAGCTCTAAAAATATGGAATCTAGTAGTTTAGAAGGAACTATAACTACTACAATGATCGATTTAAGGTAAGAAGCTCTCAAGCTCATGAATTTAAGAGTTCTTAGTCTTATTTTTCTTTGAACCAAAAATCTAGATTTGTGTTGATTCTATGGTTGCATGTTGTAACTATCAGTATGAAAGTTTAAATCGTAGTATATACAAGTTTTATACAAAGTTTCAGCTTCAGATTCAACCTCTAGGTATGATTTTGAGTGTTAAGTATGTGTTTTATGAGTGTGTTCTTGAAGTTTTTCTTACTTTTTGGGTCAAATCTGGACCCAAAAGAGTGTTATTCTTAATAAAACTGACTTAGAAATACTCATAATATGTTAAGAAATTGATTCCATGGATTTCATGTAGCTAAAATCCATTTTTTGGAATTTGGGGGAAACCGGTAAGCTGTGCAGACCTGCACATCGACTCAGTGAATCATCTGTAAAAGTGATAAAAAAAGAAAGTTTTTGGCTAAGTTATAAAAATTGGTAACCAACTCCTGAACTTTGGAGTTCCTTTACTCCGTAACTTTGGATTTCCTTAACTCCAAAACTTTAGAGTTCCTTAACTCCGGAATTATGGAGTTCCTCAACTCCGAAACTTTGGAGTTCCTCAACTATGGATCTTTATTCCTTGGGAAAAAGTTGGTAACTTACTTATGAACTTTTAAAGTTGGTAACTTAGGGAAAAAGTTGGTAAGCTTAGAAAAGTTGGTAAACTTAGAAAAAAAATATGTCGGTAAATTAGGAAATAGTTGGTAAATTCGGGAAAAGTTACGAAGATAGACATACTGAGGAAATTTATATAAGTCTTTATATATTGTAAAAAAAAGGAATGAAAATGATGAAAAACTTATATTTGTTATGACAGGTCCCTTGTGATGTTGTTAAACACAGTGGGGTTAATTCTGATTCCGGTTGAAAGCCCGATAAGAAATAATATAAACTTGAAGTTTATTAACGCACCCACTATGAGTACTCAGGATTGTATATGTCTACATTTGTTTTATGCTAGCTATTGATCATTGAGGCATGTTGATTCATTTTCATTTGGCACTCTACTAACTTGCGTTTATTTTGATGCACATTGTTGCTTGATTACATTTTATTGGATGTTCCGTTTTCTTTGTTGTGCATCAACGTGATGAAGAGCTGGTAATTCGATGCTACCGAGGCTATAAGAGCTGGTGTTGATCCCTCTATGGTTTCGAAGGGCAGGTGTAGCATCCCCGATGGTAAATTTCGCCTCAATTTAATGTGTTATTCCGTGCAATGGCACGATGGAGCTACATGCTTATATGTGTTTCCGTACTTCGTGTACGAAGGGGTGCACGACATTTGTTGCCGGTGTTACTCATGTGTGCTGCATAAAGACTTGTGGAATATATAATCTCTGTACTCACAAAGCTTTGCTTATCCTTTAGTTGTTGACATTTCAGGAAACGGTAAATCCGCTTCTGGACCTTCTAGCTAGGTCAAATCTTGAAGTACTTGAGGATCACTACTACTCAGTCGGTAATGGAATAATGGAGATTCCATTAGAATCTTTGGAATGGTTGTAATAAATTTTGAGTATGTAGAATTAGAATGGAACCTTGTAGTAATGTAATGTGTTTGACATTAATTTCAACTATGTACTTTCCAATTTTCCTATATTGTACTAAGCATTTGGAATTAATTTATGGTTATGTGTTGTATGTTTAATCCTGGGTGATGTCTTGGTGATTATTATGGACAGGGTGTCACGCTCCGAGTCTCCAAGATCTGAAAAGGGAGATACTCAGAGTCTCTGGGTCATGAAAACCAAGAATTTCAGAGTCTCTCGGTTATCAAAACAACATCACACTATATCGTTTATTAAGTTCAAAAAAGATTAGATATAAATATATAAAGTATAAAACATAAAGATTAACAACAGAAACATATGATTGAGTACAATAAAGATAGAAATGTTTTTAAACAAGTTTATTATGATAATATTAACAGGTCAAGATAGAAAGTTGAAAGACAAAAAGTGAGTATCAAAGCCTGTTTTTAAAAGTCTGTAAAGACAAAGTTAAAGCCAGAACTTTCAGCTACAGATGTGAAAGACAAAGACTATCAAAGATTGAAAGACAAAGACAGTGACTGTGAATCTGACTTCCCTAATATAACTCAGGAGGTGATATAATACACTATGAGACACAGACTTGACATAATTAGAGGCTTAAAAGACATCTATGAGTTATAGATTTATCTGTTATACATGCTGATTATTTAATGAGACGTATTGTTGATCTTACTTCATTAAAATTCTATTTCAAAGCTAGAATGAGATACTATGCACACCATGGTAAGGTGTTTTCAGGTAATCATGATAGCAAGATTATTATCCGATATTACTTGAAGAATATTCTTTCGACTACTCCATGTTTTGATATATATTTATCTTGCTATCATAGACGCTGATTACTTGGATTCATAAAAAAAACATTTTTTTGACTTAGACAGTACCACATCTAAGAAGTCAAAGGGCACTCATAAGAAGTCGATTGATAACATGTACTGCTTTAGATATCATGAGAGGGGACATGTTGCGTCTAGCTGTCCATATAAGAAGGTAAAGTCTACACCCTCTAAACCAGAGTCAAGACCTATTGTTGGAAAGCCTGAACAACATAAACCATCACCTAGTATAGCTAGCACAAGTGGTTCTCAAAACACTGAGAAAACTGTGAATGTCACACCAAAGACTGCTGTTAGACAAGTACCTGTGTCGGTTAGAGCAAATGCAGTGGTTAGGACTAATTCACTGAATAGAGTCCCTAATCAGTCTAGGTCAGGACCTCAACAAGCTTATAGGAGTACAACACCTAGAAAAGCTTACACTCCAGCTAGGTCTCACACTCCTCAAAGACATCAGACACCAGGTAGAGCCTAGGGATATCAATCTGAAATGCCTTATAATAGAAATTATTCAAGGGCTCAACAGCAAATGCCTAACCAAAGGCCAAGAGTGAACTTAAATCACTCTGCACCACAACAGGTTCTCAATCAAACACCCAAGTCACCTGAAAGGAGAGATAGGTATTTGAAGGAGTTCACGTATATGGATGAGAATGGTATTACCAAGTCATTCATGGCTTGGGTTCCCCGTGATAACTAACTTGTTTTCTTTCATGTGCATGAGCTTACTACAGGTCTAAACAACAAGTGGTTCATCGACAGTGGTTGCTCTAGGCACATGACTGGGGAAAGGAGTCTGCTCACAGACTTCAAGGGATGGAACAAGGGTTTTGTATCATTCGCTGGGAATAAAGGAGGTCATATCATCGGTACTGGAGTGGTCACTAATAGGACTATCAAACTTGATCAAGTTTATCATGTTGATAAGCATGATCATAATCTCATTAGAGTATCTCAAATCTGTGAAAAGAAGAACTCAGTAATCTTTACGGATACTGAAACGTTAGTGTTGAAACCGGGATTTAAAGTACCTGAAAAGTGGATACTGATGAGAGCCCCAAGTAAGAATGATTTATACATGATGGACATGAATAAATCGGATTCATCGATGGGACCATTATGTCTTCTATCCAAAGTTTCAGAGACAGAATCCATTTTATGACACAGACGCATGGCACACTTGCACCTACGGAAAATGAACTACATCACTAAACATGGTCCGGTGCAAGGTGTCCCACTGAAGAGTTTTCAGTTCGACGACAAGTGTGTACCATGCAAGAAAGGCAAACAACACAAGAAGTCACACAAGTCAAAGACTCAGAACTCGATAGCTTCCACTTTTGATTTGTTGCATATGGATCTATTCGGACCAATCAACAAAAGGAGTATAGGTGGTAGTTGGTATTGTTAAGTTATCACTGATGATTATGCACGTTTTTCAAAGGTTTTCTTTTTAGGTACGAAGGACGAAACAGCTGGAACGTTGATTGGTTTCTTAGACCAAGTCGAAAACTCCTACGGGACGAGGGTAAAACTTATCAGGAGTTATAATGGAACGGAATTTAAAATCACAGTAATTGGTGTATATTGCCTATCCAAAGGCATAGTGCATCAATTTAGTGCACCGTATGAGCCACAACAAATTGGGGTGCCAGAACGAAAACCTAGGACTTTGATTGAGGTAGCAAGAACCATGTTCTCGGATTCAAAGCTTCCTACCATGTTTTGGGGGAAGGCAGTGAATACCGCATGTCATGTTTTAAAACTGGGTTCTTACTTCAAATCACTGAACAAAACCTGTTATGATGTTTTGAATAAAAGACCACCCAATTTAACTGGCTTCGAACCGTTTGGGGTACCGTGTACGTTATTTAAAACAAAACATCAACCTAAGTTTGGTGAAAAGCCTGACGAAGGATATTTCCTAGGTTATGTGCCTAACTCACCAAACAAAAGGGTTTTTAACAAAATGAATGGTACAATATAAATTTTGTTTAACATTGATGTTACAAGTTATTCACATAAACCGCAAACAGGTCCAGAATGGATATTTGATTAGGACTCATTGTTTGAATCATTTAACATTCCTTTGAATGGAAATGCAGATATAATTGAAAATGACTTATCATCATTAAATCTGAATGACGATGGTCAAAGTTTTCCAAAGACAAGCATTCCATCAACTTCTGAGTCTACAACGACAGAAGATTGGTCTCCAGCAGAAAATGATTCTGAAATACCTACAAACGAGAATCAGACAAATACTTCCAACTCCGAGGACAGTGGTCATGAGGAAGAGAATGCACAGTCTGAGGTCGTTCCCCCGTTAGGTGAAATAAGATCAAATTTAGGAGATAATCTTAGGTTCGATGAGATTGAGACATCAAGGATAAACAAGGATCATCTGATTGAGAGTATTATAGGAAATCCGCATAACAGTGTGAGAACTAGGAGTAGTTTGAATAACAACACAGTGATGTTGTCGATGATCAATGACTCCGAGGCGTGTCACACACGTTTATATTCTTGTTTTATCTCGCAAGTAGAGCCAAAGAATGTGCAAATGGCACTGAAAGAAAATTCTTGGGTTGAAGCCATGCAAGAAGAACTATCACAATTCAGAAAGCTTGAAGTGTGGGAGTTAGTGCCGCTTCGTTGAGGAGAAGTTGCAATAGGAACCAAATGGGAAGTGCAGGAGAGATGATCGGGGTATTGTTACTCACAACAAGGCGAGACTTGTGGTAAAGGGATTCAACCAAGAAGAGAAAATTGATTACAACGAGGTGTTTGCACCAGTGGCAAGGCTCGAGGCAATTCCCTGATTCTGGCCTTTGCGTCCTTCAAAGGGTTTAAAGTATATCAGTTGGATGTAAAGAGTGCATACATGTACGACAAAAGTGAAGGAACTGGTGTACGTCGAACAACCGCCTGGGTTTACTATCCGAAGTATCCCGATAGAGTGTATCGACTTGATAAGGCTCTGTATGGATTACATCAGGCACCAAGGGCATGGTATGAGATGCTATCAACTCATCTTTTAGACAACGGGTTTAAAAAAGGGAGAATTTATAGTACATTGTTTGCGAAGAGAAAGGGAGAAGATTTTATCTTCGTACAAGTGTATGTTGATGACATCATTTTCGGGTCATCAAACGAACAGATGTGCAAAGATTTTGAGAAGGTTATGAAGTCAAAGTTTGAGATGAGTGCTATGGGAGAGCTGAACTTTTTTCTGGGTTTGGAAGTTGAACAGAGGAAGGAGGGCATGTTTATCCATCAGACGAAGTATGTCTATGATATTCTGGAGCGCTTCGGGATGGAAGGAACAAAGCTAACTGCTCATTTTAGTACTCCGATTCAAGTGAATCACAATCTCGGACCGGGTACAGAAAGTGATACTGATGTGGATCCGACTCTATATAGGACCATGATCGGGTCACTCATGTATTTAACTGCTTCTAGACCTGACATTATGTTTGCTGTGTGTATTTGTGCAAGGTTTCAAGCTAATCCGAAAGAAATGCATATGAAAGTCGTGAAGCGGATTCTGAGATACCTCAAGTCGAAACCGAAGCTGAGACTTTGGTATCATGCTGATGGTGATTGGGAATTTGAAGCATACACGGATTCAGATTATGGATGTTGCACCTTGAACCGGAAGTCAACAACTGTAGTTGCCGTTCACAGGTTCTGTGGATACAACAACAATTGCGGGATTACGGTTTGACTTACACTATTACTCCCATTAGGATATATAATCAATCTACAATTGCTATAACTAATAATCCAGTTAAACACAGTAAAACAAATCACATAGATATAAGACATCATTTCATACGTGATTGTGCTGAAAAAAACTTAATTAAACTGGTAAAAGTGGCAACGGAAGATAATAATGCAAATTTATTTTCTAAAGCTTTTGATAAGTCATGCTTTGAGTTGTTAGTTCAAGTAAATGGTATGCGTAATCCAGAGTAACTTGACCTTAGTTTTTTTTTCTTTCTTTTTATAGTAAGTTAGTGTTTAAGTATAATTTATTTCCTTTTATAGTAAGTTAGTAGGTTAGTTTATTAGCTTATCTTAAAAATGAAAAACAAAAGAAAAAAGAGAGAAAACCATAAAAAAAGAGATTATTAGAAAATTGAGTTAAGTCTTAGAGACATAGGTTCAAAGGGACGAAAATTAGCACCGTCTAAACAAACTCTAAGTGTTAAGCTTTCACACATAAAGCACCTTAAATTCTAAGTGATATACACTAGCCTGTTTGACGTGTTGGTAGGCATAATACACAAAAGAAATCTCAAAAGCTAATAAAATATTCAAGAAAAAGTCATAGGTGTAACTAACTTAGATGTATGACCAAATGGTCTTAATTTCTATGTTAGAGACATACAGACAATGACTGTAAATGAGGTATGCAACTTTGTTGGGGGATGTATAGCACCATCAAAATACATCTTAAAAGAAAAAAAAATAAAAATTCTTTGATAATAAAGGACGGAGTCAAAACAAGTCGCTTTGTTGTACGTAAGTACAGACCTGTCACGTCTGTTTGGACTCAAGTTAGCAAAATAAGTCGCTTTGTTGTACTTAAGTACAGACCTGTCACCGCTGTCTTGCTAACTTTAAAGGAACTCTAAGACAAACTAAGACACTCTGTTGTATGTAAGTACAGAACTTTGTCCGACGTTTGCCTTTTAAAGAAAATTTGCAATGCAAAAAGTTAAAGTCGTTGTGTGTCTGCCTTGATCATAGAAGTATATCTAAGTATGGGATACGTAAGGTAATTTCTTGATAAATAAAAAGGCCAATGGAAATTCCAAAGTGTTAAATGTTTAAAGGGAAAATCATACCGACAATCGACTTGGAATGTGTATCACGACAAACAATCAAAGAAATTAAAAATTTCTAAGTGTGAAAGTGTAATACTGGAAGTGCGTTTAACACCGCTATCTATCTTCTTTGACTTTCTCGCAAAAATATTCTGTTAGCATAGGTTGTAAAGTTTAACAGTATTTTTGAGTAGTTTAAGTTTTATTCTTATTTTATTTTATTTTATTCTAAGTAGGAAAAAGGTCAAAGTTACTGGGATGCATTTTTGGTTGAATAAACAAATTTTGCGTGAAAATCTGTTGCTTAGTGTGAATGATTTTGCAAGATTTGTAGACTTCCGTTACATGAAAAAGTTGAAAAAAGTTGAATTTTATTCAAGTATTTTCAAAATTTTTCTCTTAAGTTCGAAATTCAGACTACTTCGAATTTAACTTCGAATTTGTCAGAAAGTTCGAACTTATGCTAAGTTCGAAGGTAGTTGGTATAAATAGGTCAACAGTACTTCATATAAGGAACCTACCCTCGAATTTCCTCATTCGAACTTGTCACTCCGGCGATCTCGACTTGTCTACGAATTTACCGAATCTCGAATTTCCCTCTATTCCTCGAAGTTTTGCTCTCATTTCTCGAACATACTCGTATACTTAAGTATACTAACCATCATTATACAATGTATGTGTAGTTAGGACTTTATTGAGGTAAAAAATCGAGTCTATTTGATGTTTTTGAATGTTGAAACTAGATGGTTTGAACTCACGAGTTTTGACGGATAAAAGTTCAAATAAATCATAAATAACTTCGATTAGAACCCAATAGGACTAGATTATACTGTTGATTAAGTTGATGGGGTTAAAATCTTGGATTTTAGTTTGAAAGTGACCGACTTCGAACCTGTTCTTCAGGTTCGAACTTGTCAGAAAGTTCAAACTTGTAGAAATATCAACAAGTTCGAAGTCAGTCAAGTTCGAACATATATTTTGAATTTCTTTAAATTCAAATGATTTTTAAATGATTTTGAACATGTCTAAGTTCGAATGTGCTGAACTTCGAACTTATGCAAGTTCGAAGTTATGCAAATTCTAAATAAACAAGTTTTATTTCAGTTTTAGATTTTAAATTACTAATTTGTTTTGTTGATTTTGTGTGCAGATATGGGTGAGCATGCTTTATAAAATAAGCACAATATGGTTATGGAAGTGGATCTCCAACTTCCAGAAGCACAACCTAACTGTCAGATGATACAGTTTCTGACCTAATCTCGCGTGTCATATGCACTGACACACAATCTTCAAATTACATTGGCGTATGTAAGGCAGTTCTGGGAGCATCTACAAGTTGATTGCTCGGTTAAACCTACTGTACTAAGAACAAGAGTAGGTGGACAGCCAATAGCATTTTCAGCGGACATGTTAAGGCAGATCCTTCAGCTGGGATCTGAAGACCAAGAAGCAGGGCTGATAGATTTTCCACTACCTATCAGGCAAGCTGCATTTTTGCGAATGGGGTATGCCCAAGACATCACGAAGGCATCATATGTGAAGAGTGGATTGATTGGCCAATGGGGTTATCTGGTACATGTAATAGTGGTGTGTTTTGTGCCAAAGAAGGCAGAATTGACACGATGGTGTCTAAACTACAATCGGCGTTAATTGCCTTGGTGTACAACAAGCGATTCAGTTTCTCTGAGATGTTTTTTGGAGAGTTTGTGCACCAGATCATAGCTCCGGACAGGGAAAGATTTTTGATGTACCCTCGTTTTTCTATGATGATAGTACGTCACTTTTTGCCAAATTTTCTACCGCTTCCAGATCAAGGTGGCGTTGCCTTGATTGATAAGTGAGCTGATTGCCAGACCCACAATGCGAGAATGGCTGAGCAGGTCAGGCCCCAAGTAGCACCATTGTTCGGGGTAGTTATTGATCCTGATTTTGTAGCCCCAGAGGGTGACAATTGAATAGATGAAGTCCCGCAGCAACAGCAGCAACCGCAACAGCTACAGCAACAACCACTGCAACAGCAGCAGCAACTTCGTAGAGCACCGGCAAGTCGAACTCCGGTTGCTAGACCCTCCTCTCGGCAACAACCAGCCACTACAGCTGCAGGACCATCAACAGAATCTGCCGGCCCAATGAGTTCGGCCCCCCACTATGATCAGAGGGCGCAAACTCTAGGAGAAATATGGGCGCAGGGGACAGTCACAGAGCAAAATATCGCTGAACAACTGATTCAGGACGTTTTAGAGCCTCCAGCTGATTTCCAAGATATTTTAGACAAATTGATGAATATCAGCCATCTGATGGTGAGTTTATGGACACTGAGGTCCAGGAAGAATAAGAAGGTGCAGATGCAAGGGACCAGACTCCGGCTGAAGGTCATGCTGAAAGCGCCTCCGAGTCTAGTTCTGAAGTTGAGGATCCAGATATCTCAATTGGAAGATATGGATCAAGGTTAGATGTTAATAGAAGGAGATCAACAAGACCGGCTCTAATTGATGAAGAGACCGAAGAATCCGAATATGAAGAAGAAGAAGAAGTTCCACTCGTTCCTAGGCATAGGGCGAGGAGGCATAGATTTATGCAGGGTGCTCCATTAGGATAGATAATCAATCTACAATTGCTATAACTAATAATCCAGTTAAACATAGTAAAACAAAGCACATAGACATAAGACATCATTTCATACGTGATTGTGCTGAAAAAAACTTAATTAAACCGGTGAAAGTGTCAACGGAAGATAATAATGCATATTTATTCACTAAAGCTTTTGATAAGTCACGCTTTGAGTTGTTAGTTCAAGTAAATGGTGTGCGTAATCCAGAGTAACTTGACCTTAGTATATTTTTCTTTCTTTTTATAGTAAGTTAGTGTTTAAGTATAAGTTATCTCCTTTTATAGTAAGTTAGTAGGTTAGTTTATTAGATTATCTTAAAAATGAAAAACAAAAGAAAAAAGATATTATTAGAAAATTGAGTTAAGTCTTAGAGACATAGGTTCAAAGTGACGAAAATTAGCACTGTCTAAACAAACTCTAAGTGTTAAGCTTTCACACATAATGCACCTTAAGTTCTAAGTGATATACACTTTCCTGTTTGATGTGTTGGTAGGCATAATACACAAAAGAAATCTCAAAAGCTAATAAAATATTCAAGAAAAAGTCATATGTGTAACTAACTTAGATGTATAACCAAATGGTCTTAATTTCTATGTTAGAGACATACAGAAAATGATTGTAAATAAGGTATGCTAATTTTCTGGGGGATGTATAGCACCATCAAAATACATCTTAAAAGAAAAGAAAAGAAAAATTCTTTGATAAAAAAGGAGGGAGTCAAAACAAGTCGCTTTGTTGTACGTAAGTACAGACCTGTCACCTCTGTTTTGACTCAAGTTAGTAAAATAAGTCGCTTTGTTGTACGTAAGTATAGACCTGTCACCGCTGTCTTTCTAACTTTAAAGGAACTCTAAGACAAACTAAGACACTCTGTTGTATGTAAATACAGAACTTTGTCCGACGTTTGCCTTTTAAAGAAAATTTGCAATACCAAAAAGTTATAATCATTATGTGTCTGCCTTTATCGTAGAAGTATATCTAAGTATGGAACACGTAAGGTAGTTTCTTGATAAATAATAAGGCCAAGGGAAATTCCAAAGTGTTAAATGTTTAAAGGGAAAATCATACGGACAATCGACT
This sequence comes from Centrapalus pauciflorus, assembly GCA_020465985.1. NCBI lineage: Eukaryota > Viridiplantae > Streptophyta > Magnoliopsida > Asterales > Asteraceae > Centrapalus > Centrapalus pauciflorus. Next base: position 48,641 of record JAANYP010001810.1, read on the forward strand.
TGGAATGTGTATCACGACAAACAATCAAAGGAATCAAAAAAAAAAAAAGTGTGAAAGTGTAATACTGAATGTGCATTTGACACCGCTATCTGATTGAACCTTCTTTGACTTTCTCGCAAAAATATTCTGTTAGCATAGGTTGGAATGTTTAAAAGTATTTTTGAGTAGTTTAAGTTTTATTCTTATTTTATTTTATTCTTATTTTATTTTATTCTTATTTTATTTTATTTTATTCTAAGTACGAAAAAGGTCAAAGTTACTGGGATGCATTTTTGGTTGAATAAACAAATTTTGCGTGAAAATCTGTTGCTTAGTGTGAATGATTTTGCAAGATTTGTAAACTTCCGTTACACGAAAAAGCTGAAAAAGGTGAATTTTATTCAAGTATTTTCAAAATTTTTCTCTAAAGTTCGAAATTCAGACAACTTCGAACTTAACTTCGAATTTGTCAGAAAGTTCGAACTTATGCTAAGTTCGAAGGTAGTTGGTATAAATAGGTCAACAGTACTTCATTTAAGGCACCTACCTTCGAATTTTCTCATTCGAACTTGTCACTCCGGCGATCTCGACTTGTCTACGAATTTACCGAATCTCGAACTTCCCTCTATTCCTTGAAGTTTTGCTTTCATTTCTCGAATATACTCGTACACTTAGGTATAGTAACCATCATTATACAATGTATGTGTAGTTTAGGACTTTTTTGAGGCAAAAAATCGACTCTATTTGATGTTTTTGAATGTTGAAACTAGATGGTTTGAAATCACGAGTTATGACTGATAAAAGTTCAAATAAATCATAAATAACTTCGATTAGAACCCAATAGGACTAGATTATACTGTTGATTAAGTTAAGCGGGGTTAAATTTTGGTTTTTAGTTTGAAAGTGACCGACTTCGAACATGTTCTTCAGGTTCGAACTTGTCAGAAAGTTCAAACTTGTTGAAATATCTACAAGTTCGAAGTCAGTGAAGTTCAAACATATATTTAAGAATTTCTTTAAATTCAAATGATTTTTAAATGATTTCGAAGCTGTCTAAGTTCGAATGTGCTGAACTTCGAACTTAAGCAAGTTCGAAGTTATGCAAATTCGAAATAAACAAGTTTTATTTCATTTTAAAATTGTTAATTACTAATTTGTTTTGTTGATTTTGTGTGCAGATATGGGTGAGCGTGCTTTCTATAATAAGCACAATATGGTTATGGCAGTGGATCTCCAACTGCCAGAAGCACAACCTTATCGTTAGATGATACAGTTTCTGACCCAAATCACGCGTGTCATATGCACTGACACACAATCTTCAAATTACATTGGCGTATGTAAGGCAGTTCTGGGAGCATCTACAAGTTGATTGCTTGGTTACACCTACTGTACTAAGAACAAGAGTATGTGGATAGCCAATAGCATTTTCGACAGACATGTTAAGGCAGATCCTTAAGCTGGGATCTGAAGACCAAGAAGCAGGGCCGATAGATTTTCCACTACCTATCAGGCAAGCTGCATTTTTGCAAATGGGGTATGCCCAAGAGATCACGAAGGCGTCAATTGTGAAGAGTGGATTGATTGGACAATGGCGTTATCTTGTACATGTAATAATGGTGTGTTTTGCGCCAAAGAAGGCGGGATTTGACACAATGGTGTCTAAACTGCAATCGACGCTAATTGCCTTGGTGTACAACAAGCGATTCAGTTTCTCTGAGATGTTTTTTGGAGAGTTTGTGCATCAGATCACAGCTCCAGTCAAAGAAAGATTTTTGATGTTCTCTCGTTTTGCTTGATGATAATACGTCACTTTTTGCCAAATTTGCTACCTCTTCTAGATCAAGGTGGCGTGGCCTTGATCGATAAGAGATTTTTGCTGACTGCCAGACACACAATGCGAGAAGGACTGAGCCGGTCAGGCCCCATGTAGCACCATAGTCCGGGGCTGTTATTGATCCTCATTTTGTAGCCCCGGAGGGTGACAATTGGATAGATGAAGTCCCGCAGCAGTAAAACAATAGCAACCGCAACAGCTACAACAACAACCACCGCAACAGCAGCAGCAACGTCGTAGAGCACCGGCAAGTCGAACTCCGATTGCTAGAACCTCTTCTCGGCAACAACCAGCTACTATAGCTGCTGGACCATCAACAAAAGCTGCCGGCCCATCGAGTTCAGCCCCCCAATATGATCAGAGGGCGCAAACTCTGGAAGAAATATGGGAGCAGGGGACAGCCGCGGAGCAAAATATCGCTGAACAACTGATTCAAGATGTTTTAGAGCCTCCAGCTGATTTCTATGATATTTTTAGACAAATTGATGAATACCAGCCGTCTGATGCTGAGTTTATGGACACTGAGGTCCAGGAAAAACAAGAAGTTGCAGTTTCAAGGGAACAGACTCTGGCTGAAGGTCATCTTGAAAACGCCTCCGAGTCTATTTCTGAAGCCGAGGATCCAGATATCTCAATTGCAAGATATGGATCGAGTTTAGTTATAAACAGAAGGAGATCAACAAGACCGGCTCTAATTGATGAAGAGACCGAAGAATCCGAATATGAAGAAAAAGAAGAAGTTCCACTCGTTCCTAGGCATAAGGCGAGGAGGCATAGATTTATGTAGGGAGCCCCATCCGCTTCAGCTCCTCAACCTGTGTTACCGGCTGCTCCATCAACTTCAACCAGTGCTCCATCAACATCTGCCTCCACTCCATCAACATCTGCCTCCACTCCATCAACTTCGACTTCGTTCACTAATAATCAGCGGTTCACATAGATAAAAGGAAAAGTGGACTTCCAAACAATCCAGATTTATCAACTTTCAACAGCTGTGAAAGAGCAGCATCAGCATAATGCTCGACTTGATCAAGAAAATTTCGACTTAAGGACAACTGTGGCTGATCAACAGTCTGAGCTGAGGACAATGAAGACCCTTCTTGAGAAATTATTGAAAGATCTGCGAGCTAAGGGGGAGAGTAGCTGCATGGAAGACGAGTTGAGAGTAAGGAGAGAGATGACGAAGGCAATGATCCAGATGCCCAAAGAGAAGGTGAGCTAGCAGATCTTTCCCAAAAGACTGCTCAGGAAGCACTCATTCAGGGGGAGCCTAGTCAGTCATGTATGGGAGAAGGAAGTGAAGATGAGGCTTCAAAGATTGTTGAACATGAAATGATTGAAGCATTGATGGATCTTGATGATGAAGACGAATTTGGCTTTGATCAGGAAGATTTTAAAGAAGGGGAATTTATTCCAGAAGATGTTGTGGATTGGAAGTCAGTTGATGAGGTTGTCGAAGATGAGGATGATAATGTAGATGAAGTAGTTATCCCGAAGCAGCCTACACTAGTACAAAAATGACCTATGGTCACGGTTTTGTCCAAACTGCCTAGCCACAGTTTTTGTTATTGACGTGGCTAAAGGGTCATATATGAACTTGTATTATTATGATAGCCACAGTTTATCTCAATAACAGTGACCATTGCAAATCACATTCAAACCTTAAGCCACAGTTTAACATAAGGATCGTGACAAAGACTTGTCACGGTTACCACATTGTTACCAAATGTCATCGTTTGTCACGGTTATTTGTTTGAAGTCTATAATAATCTTGTGATGGTTATTAACTGTGACGATAAATATGTATATGGTCACAGATTTCTCTTTCGGTGACCAAAGGGACACCCTGAAGTCTAATTGTATGAGTCTAAATTATATGGTGGAATTAGTCACATGAATATACTGTGACAGAAGGCTAACTTATATGGTCACGAAATCGCTTTGTGTGACCAAAGGGTGGAGTTCATTAGCCACGTATGGTAAAAGAAACACATTGTGACTATAAGTTTTTAATGGTCATGATTTAGTTGATTAAGTGTGTCCAAAAGAAAACAATTGTCATGAAATAAGATAATTATTGTGACTATAAGTATTTTACAGTCACGGTTTAGTTCTATGTGTGTCTAAAAGTATACAATATTCATGATAAAAAAGAAAAATGTGACTAAGTATTTTTTTTTGTCACGATTTAATTTCTTTTATGCATATAAAAGTAATTAATAATCAGGGTTTAAGAAAAAAACATATCACCATAATTATGTTTTAGTCACAGTTTTAAGACACACAAGCATGTGACTATTAATATTTAAAGGTGACAGATTAAGTTTTTATGTTTGTCTAATTGTAAACAATAGTAATAGTAAAATGAAAAAGATATGGTTATAAGTATATTCAAGTTACGGTTTATTTATTTTGTGACTAAAAGCTATCAGTGTCACACATTAAAAAATTTTCAATATAATGAGTTTTTTTTGTCACGGATTAAACAAATTTGTGACAATTATTATTTAAAGGTGACAGTTTATTTTTTTATGTAACTAAAAGTAAACAATAGTTATGGTAAAAAATGTTGTGACTATATTTTTTTTAATGATGGTTTAGTTAATTTCTTATTAGTGTCTTAAAGTAACAGTTTTCATGATAAAAAAAACAGTGACTATAAAGTATTTTATGGTCACACGAAGAATGGTTTGTGTGACTAAAAGTAATCAGTGGTCACGGTTTAAGTGAAAAAAATGTCCCTATAAATTTTTTTTGTCACGGTTTATAAAAAACAAACAAGTGACTATTAATAGTTAAACAATTAAACATGACAAATAGATTTATTATATGTGTCTAAACGTAAACAATACTCATGGTAAAAAAAGAATATGTGACAATAAGTATCTTATGCCTACGACTTAATTTGTTTTGGGTGGTTAAATATAATAAATGGTTACACTTTAAAAAAAGCATGACACTATAAGTAGTTTTTTTTGTCACGGTTTAAAAAAGCGAACATGACTACTAGTATTCAATGGTTACAAATTAATTTTTTGAAGTCTCTAAAAGTAAACAATAGTCATGGTAAAAGAAATCCATTATGACTAGAATAATTTAGTTTCTTATGAATGTCTAAAAGTAAACAACATTCATCACAAAGAAAAAAATGTAACCATAACCATCATATGGTCACATTATAATTTGTTTTGTGTAGCTAAAAGAAATTATTGTTCACAGTTTAAGAAATCATATCACTATAAGTATTTTTTTTGTCACGATATAAAAAAAATAAACATGTGAAAATTAGTATTTATAAGTAATTTGTAATTTGTTATATATATCTTAAAGTTAATAATTTAATAATGTTTGGTCTATTTATTTATCAATTTTTACTTTTTGTCATCAAACTAATAAATTTAAAAATATACATTTATAGCAATTAGTAGTTTTTTAAGATATATATACAATATGTGTGGGCCTGAAAACTCTATTGACACCACAATAAAATGAGTTTTGAAACTTGTTACTTTGGATTAAATGTCATATCTGCATGTGCCTTTTCAAAGTCTTTTATAAAGCATTTGTCAGCCCACAACCACAAGAGTGATATAATCATTTTAAGAGCAATTTCAAACTTAGTTTTTATTATTTGTTATATGAGCTACTGATGTTAATTTAGCTTCATCAAAATTTGGATCTTGTCTATAAATTATTAGAGAAGCAAATCATGTTTGAATATAAAGTGCATACTGATCATAGGCACAATTAGATACATTCAGATTTTAAATTCAGTTTCTGATATTTGATCATAGGCACATTTAGATACTATCTTGTATCATCTGTTTTCATTATAACTCGTAACCCATATTGTTTTCGTTGTCAATTAAAAACACACTTTTGTAGCAAAAGATGGTAATTAAATAACAAAAGAAACTTCTTTGCTTTTGCAGCTACAGAAGATGGATGTAAGTAACTAAAAATAAAATAAGCATACCTAGTGTTAGTCACAAAAAGGCCTCAATCAAACCTGCTGTACATCTGAGGGGGAGATTTTTATATCAAACTTGTTGATGCACTTGAAGGTTGAATTTAAGTCCTGTTATATGCCTTATTGATACCTGAAAGTGATATGCAATATCAGCCTAAAGCTGTTTACCATGTTGCATTCATTGCAACAAAAGCAGTTTGTCCAAGCTAATCTGTCTGCTGAACAGGCTGGACATAAACTGTCTACGCTGCTCTATTCTGTTGAGCAGCTTGGACAGTTTACAAGTGTTCTGTTCTTTGTGAACAGAACCTGTTCTTTGTGAACAGGTTAAACACTTTATGGAATATGTTTCCAAGTCCTCATGTATTGTTTTTGACTACAAGATCAGTTTACAAGTCGAAGACAAAGTTGAAAACAGAATTGCACAGCCTGCCCACGTTATTCTGTCACATGAAGACAAACAGATATTTGAAAAGGGTGACAGACCTTTTCTTATATCAAAATGGCATTAGCAAAAGAAGAAAGATGCAAAGTTGACATTCCTCTTTTGGTTAAAGCCTTATGCAACAGTGACAAAAAGGAAAAGACAAAGATTCTGCCATGTGAAGACAAAGATACTTTATCAGAACGTGCAGAAAGGTGTTTTGTCCTTTTGGAAAGACTCTCCACTATCTCTTCTGTCCAATGAAGAAGCTTCACTGAGATTCTCCTTTTGAGTATAAAAGGAAGCTTCTAAGGATAATGAGATATCAAGAGTGTGAAATCAGAACGTGCATTGAAGTGTGTTATTCCATGCATGCAAGTCTGCTTATATAAAACAGTCGAGTGTGTCTAAGCTGTTCTTGTGTAAGCTGTCCATCTGAGTCTTGTAAAAACAGTGAGTGCTTCTAAGTGAGTGTATTCATTGTACCTAGTCTGAGTGAGTCTTAGATTAGTTAACCAACTGTTGTATCTGTCATCTCAGCTTGAACCTTTCCGCATTCAAGCTTGTTTGTAATTAACACTTGTTAATAATATACACAAACATTGAGAAAAAGATTGTTAAGTTTTAAATAGCTGTATTCACCCCCCCTCCTCTTCAGCTTAGAACTATACACTTGGGAAACCTTTTGGGACCTACAACAGGTATCAGAGCAGATAGAGTGTGTGTTAACTCTAGATCTCTTATTCTCCTAAATTTTCCTTGAACAACAGTGCTGCAAATTCCTCATCTTACTATGAAAATGGATCAATGGCCAAACCCCCAAAGTTCGATCATCAGAACTTCTCTAGTTGGAAGTGCAGAATGATGCTCTATTTAGAGAATCTGGATGTACAACTACCAGAGATAGTAATGGAAGGTCCCTATGTGCTAACTTCTGTTACTACCATAACTCCTGCTGTTGAAGGAGCTGCCCCTGAAATCAGAACCTTTGAGAAGGCTAAAGCTCAATGGTCTGATGAAGACAAATGACTGGTTACTCTGGATGCAAAGGCAAGGAATAACCTGGTTATCTCTCTGCCTGATGATGTGTTCAAACAGGTTGAGAAGATGAAGACTGCAAAGGAGATGTGGGATACTTTGTGTACCGTCTATGATGGACCCACAATCACATTGGATAACACGATTAACAATCTTGTTAGACAGTATGAAGTCTTCTTTGCAAAACCAAAGGAGACTCTCACAGAAACCTCCACCAGGTTTACTGCTCTTGTTAATGATCTTAAAGCTGTTGGGATCACAAAGGACAGCCTGACCCTGGTGAATAAGTTCTTGGACATCTTACCTGAAGAGTGGAACTACTTTTCTACCATCTGGAGAAATTCAGGTACCATCAAAGGTATGGATCTTGTAAACTTATATAGATCCTTACTAAATGATGAACAGTCAAGGCAGCAGAAGAGAAATGCCTTGGAAATGTCCAAGAGCGGTGCTGCCTTAGTGGCCAGCGTGAGACAACCTGTTGGGCAGGTATGTGATGTGTTCACACAACCTGATCAGCAGGCTGATGATGAAAGAGAGGAAATGTCTGATGAGGAATACAATGCAGATCTTGTAGAGCTTGATGATGAGCAGATGATAGCCATGCTTGTCAAAAGGTTCAACAAGAAGAGGTTTGGAAGAAATATGCTGCAGGGAAACTCAAATGCTGGCAAGAAGAAGGCATTTGATAAATCTAAAACTAAGTGCTTCAAATGTGGCAAAACTGGCCATATAGCTGCTGACTGTGTGTCAAAAGCTGTTGGGCAGTCTTCCAAACCATACAAGACCAACAAGGATGATGGCTATAGGGTTAAGTACCTTATGGCCATGGCTAAGCTGAAAAAGTTGGGAAACTCAGTGGCTTCAAACAAGCAAAAGGGACTGATGGTAGAGACATGTGACTGGGAGGAGTCTGATTCATCATCAGATGAAGAAGACAACAATTGTCTGATGGCCAATACTGATGTCCCATCAACTAGCAATTTCAAACAGGACTTGGCTGAAGCTGAAGCCTTCAGCAGCTTGGAGAACTGGAACCCTACAATGATGTACAAGGTACAAAATTTTATGGCTTACAGTTCTGATGAAAAAGTGAAAATGTTTGAATATATGTTAGTTGATTTAAAAGCTGCTGTAGAGAAGCATAATGTTTTACTATCTGAAATCTCTACGCTTAAAACTGAACTTGAAATTAAATCTGGAAAACTGGACAGTTTCCATAAGTTGGAAACTGAATTTGATGAACTAAAACACATCAACTCCATTTTAGTGGAAGAAAAGAGAGAAACAGATGTAAAACATGCAAAGCTTCAAAAGATAGTTGACTCTTGATGCCAATATGCACAAACAGTCAACCATTGCATAAGTCAGCAGATCCCTGCCCAAATCCAAGCCTATCTTGGAGGGGATCTTGACACAGCAGCTTCCATTGTTGAGATTAATAATCTGAAAGATGACTTATCCACTCTTGGTGAGCTTCCAAGTACTTTCATCCAGAAAGTTAATGGAAAGCTGATCTCAACAAACAGGTTTGTCAGGCCTCAAAATACTGACAGCTTGTGTGAAAAAGGCCCAAAAGCTGATGATGGAATGTGTTCTCCATCAACTCAGCCCGCTAAGTGCTATGCTGATTCACACAAGCAAAAGAAAGGAAAACATACTCAAACTGCAGCGGTGGACACTAAACCTGTTGACAAAACAGACTCTGGGTCCAAAGCTGATGGTAAGAGACATGTTAATCCATTTGATGATAAACATTTTGAAAATAAGTTTTCAAAAGGTAACCATCATGTTTTTAACAAGGGTAAGTCTCATGTTGAAAGTAAATCTGCTGTAATTTAAAATAAGTTTTCAAATCATAGTGGAAAACAGGTTATAAATGAAAATAAGTCTTTCAAAACCATAAACAGTGATTATGTTGATAGGCAGCATCAATCACATCTCAGTAAGGGCAAAGGCAAAACCATTGCTCAGCCTTAGAAATCTGGGAATAAGTTTCCCAAACCTGTGGAAGGTCAAAAGCCAATCAAGCTTCCTGTTTTTGACATCTGTCCTCCCAAAAAGAGGAAAGAAGAAACAGGCAAAGCTGTTGCTATTGTGCCATCCACCCAAGCTGTTGATTCATCGAAAAACAGTAATAAGTTTGCTAAACCTGCTGATAAAATCAACAGAAATAATTCAGAATGTGTTTCTGAAAGCTCTTCTTCCAAAAAGGCCAAAAAGAGAAAATGCTATAAATGTGGGAAGAAGACACACATGGCCAAAGACTGTCCTGAAACTGAGGACATGAGGCCTGTTGACTCTGCTAGTTCCATCATTGCTAAAACAAGCAGTGTTGGAAGTAACTTAGTCAATGAGAATGGTATCCAAATGGATACCATTCAAATAGGAAATATTAATGTGGAAATCTCTAGCCCATCAACACATGTTGATGAAGTAGGAGAACTCATCTATGTGATGAGTTCCCCTAAAAGTAACTAATATTTTCCTATGACATTCTGCAGGACAAACAACCATCCCAGGTTTGGTACTTGGACAGTGGCTACTCAGGGCACATGACAGGTTGCAAGGACCTGCTGAATGATCTCATGCCTGAAAAAGGGCCAAAAGTCACATTTGGTGACAATGTACAGGGATCCACTGAGGGATATGGAATTCTTAAAGCTGGTGCTGCAGTGTTCAAAAGAATAGCCTATGTGGTTGGGCTAAAACATAACCTTGTTAGCATAAGTCAACTATGTGATGCTGGCTACAAAGTTAACTTTGATGAGCACCTGGGTTACATATTGGATCCCCAAGGCAAAGTTTTGATGTGTGCTCAACGAAAGAAAGGTGTATATGTTGTGGACATGAAATCTGTTGATCCCACAACTGAAACCTGCTTTCTTACAAGAACCAATGCAGACCTAAACTGGTTATGGCACAAAAGGCTGTCAGACCTGAACTTCAAGAATATCAACAAACTCTATAAAAAGAGTTGGTAACAGGTTTGCCTTCTATGACCTTTGTTAAGGATAGACACTGCACAGCTTGTGAGAAAGGCAAGCAGAGGAAATCACCTTTTAAATCCAAGCATAATGTTTCTATTGATACTCCTCTCTTCTTAATCCACATGGACTTGTTTGGACCAGTCAATGTTCCAAGTCTAGGAGGAAGAAGATACACTCTAGTAATGGTTGATGAGTTCTCCAGGTTTACATGGGTAATCTTCTTGAAGAGCAAAGGAGAGGCTGCTAGAGAAATCATTGGATTTGTCAAAAAGATGGAAATGCTGAACTCTGCTCAAGTGAAGCAGCTTAGAAGTGATCACGGTACTAAAATTGAAAAACAGTACTCTTGAAGACTTCTATGAAGAAAACGGGATATCTCAAAACTTTTCAGTAGTAAGAACTCCACAACAAAATGGAGTTGCTGAAAGAAGAAATAGAACCCTTATTGAAGCTGCTAGAACCATGCTCTGTGCATCTGGTTTACCTTCATCATTCTGGGCTGAAGCTGTCAACATTGCTTGCTTCACCCAAAACAGATCCTTAGTGGTGAAAAGGTTCAATAAGACTCCCTATGAGCTGCTCAAAGGGAGGAGGCCAAATATTAGCTACTTCCATGTGTTTGGATGTCCCTGCTTCATTCTGAATCAAAGGGACCAATTGGCAAAGTTTGAACCAAAAGCTGATGAAGGTGTGTTTGTTGGATACTCTGCTATCTCCAAAGCCTACAGAGTATACAACAACAAAAGAAAGGTGATAGATGAATCTATCAATGTCACCTTTGAAGAGTCCAGGAATGCCTCCACCAAAGCTGTTCCTGAATCAGTTTCAGGAGAATTCAACTTTGATGATCTCATGCATTCCAACACTGAAGAGGACTCAAAAGCTTCCACTACATCTACAGTGGAACCTGCAAACCATGATGGACATGATGATGATTATGTTGATACACCCTATGTGAATAAGTGTACTGACTGAATTACAACTACATGTCCTGACCCAATCAATGCTGATTTTCCTGGATCCTCTGCTGATATGTTCAACAGTGGTCAGTCATGTTCAACAAGTGAACAGGCTCAAGACAACAGTGTGTCTGAAAATCTTGAGAGCTGTTCAACAGGACATGCTGAAGATGCTAACAACTCAGGAGAATCCTCATTGAAGAATGATCCTAAGTGGATCAGATGTCACCCCAATGATCAAATAATTGGTGACATCAACAAAGGGGTACAAACGAGATGGGACAGCTTAGGGAACTTTGGTATGTTCTCTAGTTTTGTGTCTCTCATGGAGCCAAAGAAAGTGGATGAAGCACTTAAAGATGCCAATTGGATCACTGCCATGCAAGAAGAACTCAATCAATTTGAGAGAAACAAGGTATGGAAGCTGGTCCCTGCTCCTTAAGGTAAAACTATAAATGACACCAAATGGGTTTACAGGAACAAGATGGATGAGCAAGGTCATGTAATTAGAAATAAGGCAAGACTTGTTGCTCAGGGCTATAGACAGGAGGAAGGCATTGACTACGATGAAACATTTGCTCCTGTGGCCAGGCTAGAGGCAATTTGTTTGTTTCTAGCCTATGCTGCTCATAAGAGCATGAAGGTATTTCAAATGGATGTGAAGAGTGAATTTTTAAATGGAAAGCTGCAAGAGGAAGTTTATGTCAAGCAGCCTCCATGTTTTGAAAATGAACATCGTCCAGGTTTTTTCTATAAGTTGGACAAAGCTCTCTATGGTCTAAAACAAGCCCCTAGAGCCTGGTATGACACTCTTACTAATTTCCTTATGAGCAATGGGTATTCCAGAGGTAAAGTGGATACCACATTGTTCATAAAGAAAGTGAAGTCTGATATTATGCTTGTTCAAATCTATGTGGATGACATAATATTTGGTTCTACTAATGAACAATTATGCAAGAATTTTCCATTACTCTTGAAATCCAAGTATGAAATGAGTATGATGGGAGAGCTTACTTTCTTTTTAGGATTACAGGTTAAACAAACCTCAACTGGAATTTTTATAAATCAAAGAAAGTATACTTTAGATCTATTGAAAAAGTTTAAATTTGATCAAAGTTCTCCTATTAAAACCCCAATGGCAACCAATGTAAAATTGGATGCAGATGCTAGTGGCAAAGTTGTTTCAGTAACAGCTTACAGAGGCATGATTGGGAGCTTGCTGTACTTAACTGCTAGTAGACCTGATATTATGTTTGCTACCTGTTTATGTGCTAGGTTCCAAGCTGATCCAAAGGAATCACATCTAGCTATTGTGAAAAGAATCTTCAGATACCTTAAGGGTACACCAGGTTTGGGTCTTTGGTATCCCAAAGACTCAAGCCTTGAACTAACAGGTTATTCAGATTCTGATTTTGCAGGTTGCAGGCTAGATAGGAAAAGCACAATAGGTGGATGTCAACTCCTTGGTGGTAAGTTGATAAGTTGGTGTAGCAAGAACCAGAACTCAGTATCTACTTCTACTGCTGAATCTGAGTACATTGCTACTGGAAGCTGCTGTGGGCAGATTCTGTGGATGGAGCATCAGCTTGAAGACTATGGACTTGTACTTAGGAAAACTCCTATTCTGTGTGACAATACAAGCGCCATAGCTGTTTCCAACAATCCAGTGCTTCACTCTAGAACAAAGCATATCGAAGTCAGACATCACTTTATCAGAGATCACATTCAGAAAGGTAATGTGGAGGAAAGTTTTTTTTTCCACTGATGAACATCTTGAAGATATTTTCACCAAACCTCTTGATGAAAACAGGTTTAATACCTTGTCAGCAGGCTGTGCATGTTAAACAAAAGTGACTAAGTGTCCTTAACGTTCTAATACTTTATATGTCTCACACTGCTCAATGGGACTCAGACCATTGAGATCAACACTCGTCTTTTCAGGGAAGTTCTTCGAATCCTTGTGGTTGAACAATATGTTGCACTTCTGTGGTGTAGCAGAACAAAAGTTGGAGCAACGCTGTTCAGAAAGGATTTGTCTCCTACTTATAGCTTCTTATTCGCCTCTGTGGTAATGTGCTTCAGCAGCAAAGTTGGTTCCTTTGACCAACTGAGCCGTGATGAAATCCCTGTAGTTCTGCAGCTTGTGGATGGAACTACAATCGACATGGCAAAATGGATTTTCCTGAATTTGAGGGGCCTGGTGCAGCAGGAAACACGACCAGCTGCTGTTCGATATCCCAGGTTTCTGAGCGTCTTCTTCAAGCATATATGGGTTGAGCATTTGTATAACTCTCAGCCTTTACTTCATATTGCTGCATTCCCTGTAATTGGGAATAGAGTTTTCTATACTCTGGTTCTCCCAAATGAGCCTCCTCTCTCTACTGCAATGAGGAGGCTGTTAGGATTGGTGGAAGGACCCTCTGATGTGAGGGTGGATCTAGAAGCTGCTCCCAGAAGAAAATCCAAATCCAGGGCCAAACTTGTTAAGAGGACCTTGGACATCACTGAAGCTGGGCCTGTCCACAAGAAGGCCAAAACAGCTCATTCTAAGTCTACACCCTCAGCCTCTGTGGCTGAGGGGGAGCAGGCTTCTCACCCTGGGTCATTTGTTGATCCTAAAGCCTTTGTGGCTGGTGCCTCTGTGGCACCTGAGATTATGGAACAGGCCAACCCACCAGTAGCTCAACAAGAGCCAGTTGTACAAATGGAGACAACCACATCAACTATTCCAGCCTCCCAACAGGCTGAGAATATTGAAAAACATGGGTTCTCTCCACTCCATACTGAGTCCACACTGTCCTCACCTCATACTTCTCTACACCCTGAGTCTGCACGAGGTGTCCACACTACTGGCTTAGACCATCCAGTAGCTCAGCCTCAATTTTCGGTTCCTCATGATGCAGTTGTTCGACACCAAACAACTACTGAAGGACCAACCACTCAAGCTGATGAACCTTAGGGAATAGAACATCCCTTTGGTGAGGCTACTCCCTTTATGCAAACTCCATCAGCAGGTTTCACTACTACTGATGTTGAAATGTAATTTCCAACTCCCCACTCTCCTGATGATGCAGCTACAGCCACTGCTGAAGGACCCATCGACCCCTCCAAGCTGGGCCACATTACTTTTGCCCAGGCTATGGAGCTTCTTTCTACAATACCCTCTCCCTCTACATCACATCCCCATACACCAGCCTCATCCTCTTAATCTCCATCTACCCACTCCAAACAATCCACCCATACACCTCCCCTAATGACCTGCCTTTGATGGATAAGCTTTCCTTGCTGACCAAAAAAGTTGGATCTTTAGAAACTTCAATGTCCTCTCTGCCCTCTCTCATTTGAGACTCTGTGTCTCAACAACTTAGGGGATTCTTTGTTATGTTCAAGGATTCCTTCCCATCCACTCCTCAAACTGACAACTCCTCACAGCTGCTTGCACTCACTGCACAGCTGCAAAATGTCTCCACATCCCTCTCGTCAATTCTTTCACTCCAACAGGACTCTGTGTCCTCTATGACAGCCATATCCTAACAGCTGTCATCTCTCCTCACTACTTGCAATTCTACGCTTCCTGCCACTTTGGCCAGCTTAAACACCTTAATGGGCTCTCTATCAAATTCTGTGTCATCAAACCTAGCTGATGTGCAAGACTCTCTTGAGTTACATCTTGCACAACTCCAAACTTTATTGTTCACAGCTTCTGATAGGGAAAACATTCTTAAGCTGACCTCCCTTGCTGATACCCAATCATCCTCTCTTCAAAACTGTCTATTCCAACTTGCAGAGGTGAAGGACAAGCTGGCTTTCTTAGTGCATAGCCTGGTTGGTCCCAAACCTACTGCCAAAACTACTGGCAAGCCTGCTGAATTCGTTTCTTCAGGCAGACCAATTGTTGAAGGTGCTGGTACATCTCCTTCAAAGGGGGAGAAGTTGTCTGCCTCTAAGACTAAGTCTAAGGGGGAGAAAACTTCTTCTCCTAAGGAGAAATTAGTATCCACTGGTCAACCAACAGGAGCATCTGCAACGGCTACTGGTACAGTGGAAGGTGCTTCTCAAGCTGCTAAGCCTACCCAGGCTGAATCTCCAAACCCTAATCAGTCTAAGGGGGAGGAATTCATTTCTGAGGACAGGCCAAGCAGTAGAAGGAGGCATCTCATTTTAGAGGACGAAGAAGAGGAGGAAGATACTCCTGAAGCTGTTATCACAACAGCAGCTAAAGGAAAAGAAAAAGCAGCATTTGATCCTGTACAGCAGAAAGCAGCAGAGTTAAAGTTTCACAAAGCCAGAGCAAAGGAAATGGGTCTTCCCATGAATAAATACTTTGAGTTCAGAGATGAACAACTTCAAGCCCTTGAAGCACTAAGAAAAGAAGAAGCCTCTGCCAAAGCTGCCAGAACTTTTGCACTTCAAGAGGCAAGAAAAATCAAAATGCCCTCTCCGGATGTGCAAAAGAAACTGATGGAAGCTGCTAAGGGGTCAGCTGGTGAGAAGGAAGTTGAAAAGGAAGTGGGTGCTCAGTCTCTATGACCAAATCAAAGCAAGCATCCTCTGCAAGGGCCCATTTCCATTTTGACAACTTGGCAAGGAAAAAGTTTCAGGATGTTGCTGATAGAAGGCTTGCCAAGGAAGCAATTGTCAAAGCTGTCCCCATATCAAGAAAAGGCAAACAGTGGAAATTGCAGATAACCAGAATGGGTGCAACAGGCCCAGAACTGGAAACTTATGACTACACTGATGTTGCACAGATGGGGTACAGGGAATGGGTTGAGCTGGCAGTTGCCCTGAGCCAGTCTAAGTCAGAAACGGCTAAGACTATCAGGGCATATATTAAGAAGCTAATGGAGCGAGTGCAGGATCTTGGCCTTATCTCAAAAGAAGTAAGTGAGGGTGTCTCTGTGACATACCCCAAAATAAAGGCCAAGAGGACATGAAAGGATTCTTAGCTGGAGCAACTCCTTATCTTAATTGAACAGGGTGATTATACTCTTGAGATGAAAGGAATTGATTACAGCCTGCCCAGTGGAGTAGAGTTTGAAGAAGGCAAAATTATTGAAGAACCTGAGTTATGGACATTTTTTATAGATCCCCTAACACGGAATAAGTGTTTTCAGAGAGCTTCAGATCTATACAAGGTGGATCTGAGACAGCTTGTAGCCTTCAGACTTGCAACTTCATTCAGGCAGTCAAGCAAGTGGAGAGCAGCCATCTGGGATCAGCTCAGAGGCTACTATGAGAGAGGAGAACTTCAAGATCCCAAGTTTATGATCATCATAATTGAAATCCAAGATCTAGAGGAAACAAGTAATGAGCTTGAAAAGATGTTTGAAGGACCACCTCCACTGGAGTGAAGTCCATCTATCATCAGGGTTGGTGAAGAATGGAAGTTGTCCATCTGTTGGACAGGCTTGCCATTATCTGCTCCCAACATCAACAGTCCAAGTTGTTGAATTTTGTTGTACATCATTTGTACTTTGTTACATGTGTTGTAACTTTTCTCATTTACATTAGTTGTAATATACATTAGTTGTACTCTTGTAAAAACATGTGTTGTTTTCTGTAATCAAAATCAGTATGTATACAAACTGATCTTTTACTTTACCTGGATGTTGTAATTTTATTTCAGCAAATGTAATGTAAAAATACATAGTGATTATTGATTAAATCAGCTTAGACTGATTATTGCAAATAGGGGGAGATTGTTAGGCACAAAAAGGCCTCAATCAAACCTGCTGTACATCTGAGGGGGAGATTTTTAAATCAAACCTGTTGATGCACTTGAAGGTTGAATTTTAGGCCAGTTATATGCCTTATTGATACCTGAAAGTGATTTGCAATATCAACCTAAAGTTGTTTACCATGTTGCATTCATTGCAACAAAGGCAGTTTGTCCAAGCTGTTCTGTCTGTTGAACAGGCTGGACATAAACAGTCTACGCTGCTCTATTCTGTTGAGCAGCTTGGACAGTTTACAAGTGTTCAATTCTTTGTGAACAGAAACTGTTCTTTGTGAACAGGTTAAACACTTTATGGAATATGTTTCCAAGTCCTCATGTATTGTTTTTTACTACAAGATCAGTTTACAAGTCGAAGACAAAGTGGAAAACAGAACTGCAACAGCCTGCCCACGCTGTTCTATCACATGAAGACAAACAGATATTTGAAAAGGGTGACAGACCTTTTCTTATATCAAAATGGCATTAGCAAAAGAAGAAAGATGCAAAGTTGACATTCCTCTTTTGGTTAAAGCCTTATGCAACAGTGACAAAAAGGAAAAGACAAAGATTCTGCCATGTGAAGACAAAGATACTTTATCAGAACGTGCAGAAAGGTGTTTTGTCCTTTTGGAAAGACTCTCCATTATCTCTTCTTTCCGATGAAGAAGCTTCACTGAGATTCTCCTATTGAGTATAAAAGGAAGCTTCTAAGGATAAAGAGATATCAAGAGTGTGAAATCAGAACGTGCATTGAAGTGTGTTATTACATGCATGCAAGTCTGCTTATATAAAACAGTCGAGTGTGTCTATGCTGTTCTTGTGTAAGCTGTCCTTCTAAGTCTTGTAAAAACAATGAGTGCTTCTAAGTGAGTGTATTCATTGTACCTAGTCTGAGCGAGTCTTAGATTAGTTAACCAACTGTTGTATCTGTCATCTCAGCTTGAACCTTTTCGCATTCAAGCTTGTTTGTAATTAACACTTGTTAATAATACACACAAACATTGAGAAAAAGATTGTTAAGTTTTAAATAGCTGTATTCACCCCCCCCCTCCCCCCCTCTACAGCTTAGAAGTATACACTTGGGAAACCTTTTGGGACGTACACCTAGAGTATACACCTTTATAAGCAGCTCACGGTTCTTCAAATCTGTCATTTTTTGGTGACTGCAGAATGTTGAAGGTCACCCATCTTTATCTTTTGGGTTTTTGATTTTTAATTTTTGAATTCAGTTTGTTGTCATTCATTTTTTGGTCTTCGGCTTTTAAATTTAGTTTCTGATATTTGAAATTCGTTTTCGAAGATTTTAGAATATGGTTTTTGAAGATTTTAAATTGGTTTTCAAAGATTTTAACCCTTGTTTTCGTTGTATCATCTATTTTCATAATAACTCATAACCCATGTTTTCGTTGTCAATTATATAACAAAAGAAATTTATTCGCTTTTGCAGCAGCGGAATATGGATGTGAATAACAAAAAGAATAAGCAAACCAAAAACAACAGCAAAATAAGCATACCAAGAGTATACAACACCAGCAGCTCGGTCCAAACACCTTCACGGTTCTTCAAATCTTTCATGTTCAGCAAGAGTCAATTCAACTCACTGTTCTTCAAATCTTCAGAATGGCTAACAGTCACTTGCCATGCAAAACACGTCAATGGATTATACTGATTAAAGGTGACTGCATCAATGGGTTGGGGGAGATGAAAGGTGAGTGCAGAACGATGAAAGTGACTGATATTAAATGAATTATTCTGATATATTTTTTCTGCAGAGACTTTTTGGGGGAATGGAAGAGTTAGCTTGGGGAAGTGGAAGAGGATTCTTGAAACCAACCAATTTCGATTTTTCATTTTTTGCTTTGTTGGGTTGTACTTTTCTGCATTGACAGTGGTACCTCTTAAAATTCAGCCACCATGCTTTAATCAGTTGTACATCATGCAATAAAATTTGTGTTTTAGTCCAATAACTTAAATGTATTATATAGTAGTATAGATAATAAAAGAGACACAGTGTAGGTATACGTTTTTTATGGTCACAATTTAGTTTGTTTTGTATGGTTAAAGTTATGAATTGTCACAGTTTAAAAAACGTGTCAGTATAAGTATTTTATGGTCATGGTTAAATGTCTTATATGTGTCAAAAACTAAATATTAATCACGATAAAAGAAAACAAACCGTGACTACAAGTAATTTATGGTCACGTCCTATTTTAATATATGTGGCTAAAAGTAACTAATTGTAATAATTAAAGGAAAAGAATGTGACTATATGTATTTTATGGTCACACTTTATTTTAGTTTGTATGACTAAAAGGAATCAACGATCACTGTTTACGAAACAACATGACACTATGAATATTTTATGGTCACTATTATAAATGTTACGTGTGTCTAAAAGTAAACAACAATCATGATACAAGAAAACACATGTGGCTGTAAGTAACTTATTGTCACGGTTTAATTTTTTACACGTGTCTAAAAGGAACAATAGGGATTTTAAAAGAAATATAATGTGACAATAAATATTTAATGGTCACAGATTCTATTGTTGTATGTGTCTAAAAGTTACCAATTGCCACGATTAGGAAGAAATAAGTAACTGCAAATACTTTATGGTCAAGGTTTTGTTTATTATATGTGTTTAAAAGTAAGCAATTGTCATGAATCAACGAATTATTCTGTGACTAAAATAATGGTATGGTCACGGTGTAATTATTTTTGTGTGTCAAAATGTACCAATTGTCACAGTTTAACACTTTATGTATGTCCAATTGCAACTAATGGTTACATTTTAATTAAGTATGTGTGTCTAAATGTACCGACGGTCACGGTTCAATTGTTTATGAATGTCTAAATGTACCAATGGCCACACTTAACAGTTTATGTGCATCAAAATATAACCAATTGTCATGGTTTCATTCTTGGGGTGTGATTAAATGTCTCAAATAGTTACGGTTTAGCTGATTATGTGTGTATAAATTAATCCAATGGTCATGATTAAATATTTGTGCGTCTTCAAATATACCAGGTTGCCACAGTTTATTTGTTTATGTGTGTCTGTAAGAATGTTAACGCCACGAGTTAATTGTTTATGTGTGTCTAAATGTATCCAACTGTCATGGTGTTAAAAGAGATTGTGACTAAAAATATTTTATGGTCACGGTTACTAAAAAATATAGACCACAACTATATAGAAATTGTTACCATATAGCCACAGTTTTAGGCTATGACCACGGTTTTACATACGATCTTGTCACGAAAATTAAATGTAGCCATAAGGTACGAAAAGTGATGTGACCTTTGGTCACGATTTGAATGAAAAATAAAACTGTGGCAAAAGGTCTTTGGCCACGGTTTTTTAGCGTGACGATGGACATATTTTTTACTAGTGTTATCACCGAACAATATGTAAATAGTGATCAGAATGTGATAGATCTGGATGAGCTTAACTTAGCATATGTGGATGAATCAGAATCTGAAATAGCTAAAAAGGAACAAACAAGAGAAGAAATGATAAAGTTATGGTTCAGGAAGGAGGAGAAGAAGACTGGCCTGGCAGTAAAGAAGAGGATGAGGCTGCCAAGTCCAGGAAAGCTCTCACTCAAGTGCCCCCCGAACCGCGTGAAATGGTCGACTATTACACGGATCACTAATCTGCCTGGAGTGGTGGTACCTCTTATTCGTCGGCGGGGGCGGTCCGGCGATACGTTGATGACTTTTGGCTGGTACAACCACTCGATTGTCCACTTCTAATAAACGTAATTAACTACCACAGACTTGTTAAGCTGGTTCTTTGATAGGGAACTGCAGCTATTCGTGTTTAAAAGAAGAGACGGGGTTCAGTATTTGAGGAGAACCTTAAAGGTTTTTAATACATTGCCCAAATGCGAATTGAAGGAACTGGCCTGGAAAGATCTTATCAACTTGGGAGACGACCCCTACACTGAAATAATAGCAAAGATCATTAGAAGGGAGGGGAGGTCTGGAAAGTTTGAATGGATAAAGCCGAGATCAGGCAAAAGAATTGAAGATAAGTCGAGAATAGATCCCCACACTGGCAAGCCTTGGGCTATAATGGTCTACAAGCCAGTCCGATGTCTGAAGAAAGTGCCGATGAAGTCTATGCCACAGGATGTACTTAGCAACATGAAGTGGTGGTATGTAGACAATGAGACGGCTGAAGCAGTGATGGAGGATCTAAATGAAAAGACTATTATGAAAGTATATGATCCACTGCATCTGATCAACTTATCCAAGGATGACTTGAGAAAGCTTCATGTTCAACCGATTTTCTTTCACGAAGGCTGGAGATTAGAAGGCAGGAAGTTCCAGAAGGTGGTAAAGGTTTGCATAGAGCAGGGTTATGTGCTGGTAGTAGTTTGTATAGACATAGTACGTATACAAATTATATATAGTTAGAAGCTATCGTCAAGGGGGAGCCTGTTAGTGCATCCTGTGTGATGATAGCAGTCTATGTATAGACGATATTTTGTATTAGTCCAAGTGTTCGTAATTGCATATTAATACATGTTTGTTATATGTTAGTTATATGTTTGATATTGATTGTATGTATGTTTGAACTTGGTTGTAATTGATGTTTTACAATAAGTTCAAACATAAGTTCAAAGGTAAGTTCAAACATAAGTTCTAGAACAAGTTCAAAGACAAGTTCTAGAATAAGTCAAAGGCCTGATTCGAACTTATGGTGGACAAGTTCGTGGGCTTGGGCCTTCTCGAACTTGTCCAAGGCAAGTTCGAATCTAATGCCTATAATTAAGGTTTAA
The DNA here is from genome assembly GCA_020465985.1 of Centrapalus pauciflorus. NCBI lineage: Eukaryota > Viridiplantae > Streptophyta > Magnoliopsida > Asterales > Asteraceae > Centrapalus > Centrapalus pauciflorus. The sequence continues at coordinate 70,335 of JAANYP010001810.1, forward strand.
TCAGTTTTGATTAACAACTTTTGCAGAATTAATCTTAAGGGCGATTACGAACTTGCAGAGACGTTTTTGTGTGTTCTTGGAGAGAATCACGTGTAGGGACGTACGGGTTTGCGTTTATCATCGTGTGTGTCTCCGTGTTCCATGAGAGTGATCAATCCGTCAAATCGCTAACGAGGATTCCACTCTCGTAGGACGGCGTCGCGTCAAGATAAGATCTGTAGGTAGGTGACCTTACAATTTGATTGGATGAATGAATTTCTAAGAGCTAGTCCACACCATGAAGTTCCCAAATGGATGCTCGTCAATAGTTTCTTTGATGTGTGAGTCAAGAAAGCCAGAACATGATCACCGCCGCTACTGGTGGCACATTCTTAGCTAAAGAAGATGTTGAGGCTTTGGAATTACTGAATTAACTCAGTAAAGGTCTCAAAGTTCAAGCCAGTTCTAAAAATAATATTAGAGTTCAGATGATGGGTATAGACAATGCCTGTAAACTTGAAGTAAAAACTGAAATCTCAGAACTCGGAAAGAAGATAGATCAACTGATAAAGGGTTTTAGCCAAAACCCCGTTGCATTAGTAAATTGCACAATATATAAAGATCCAACTCATCATTCTGAAGCATGTCCTCAAGTGCAACTCACTAACGATTATGCGAACGAAGTATATGGTTTCAGAGCGCATTGGGAGAGGGATAACCCATTTTCGGAAACCTATAATCCGGGATGGAGAAATCATCCTAATTTTCAATGGAAAAATGATCAGCCTACCGATCATCAGTCTAAACCAATGTATGAACCCCCACGAAGAGAATATTAATATGGTTCAACTTCTACTGCTAAGGATGAGCGATATTACAATCCGAACCAACGTGATCAACCTCACTTTCATGTGGAGACGAATACAAGTTCTTCACAATTTTCAGAGTTCGCGGAATTCATGAAACAACAATCGGCTTTTAACGAGATGCTGAGTCGCCATATGGGTCAGATAGCCGAATCGCTCACAAGACGAGAGGAGGGAAAGCTTCCGAGTAACACAGTTCCAATCCCTTCGCACGCACATGGAAAAGAGAAAAACCATGAAGTGAATGAAGTTTCCAAGGTGACCACCTTGAGGAGTGGTAGAGAAGTAGACAATAAGATCGAGATGCCAAAGGAACAAGAAATAGAAGAAGATACCGACACTGAGGTCGTGTATGAAAGGACAGAGGATCTTAAAAAGAAGGAAGGTTCTAAGAAAGTTACTTTCAAGGAACCGATCAAGGCAGATATCCTAACTCCCAAAGTTGGAGAGGCATTTAAGTATCAGGACACCACAGTTCCTCATCCTTACCCTCCTGCTCTGGAAAATCTGAAATCTTCTCTGTATGGTAAGAGAGGTCCACAACTCGAGGATCTGTGGAACTTATTCAATCATGTCAAGATCAATATCCCATTGGTCAAGGCTATTCAGCCTATACCCTCTTATGCCAAATTCTTAAAACATCTTTGCACGCAGAAAAGAAAGTTCAAGGTCTCGCTTCCCAAACAGATCAACTTAACTGAGCAAGTGAGTGCAGTGATATCTAATTCCTTGCCACCAAAGCTGGAAGATCCTGGATCACCTTTGATTCCAGTGACAATTGGTAATGTGTAAACTAAAAAGGCATTACTCGACCTTGGAGCCAGTGTAAATATTTTGCCTGGAAATTTGTTTGACAAACATGATCTAGGCCAGTTACAAACCACAAACATTATTATAGAACTGGCGGATCGGTCAACAAAATATCAAAGAGGTATCATACCAGACGTTATAGTAAAAGTAGAAGATTTTTACTATCCGGTCGACTTCTTAGTCATAGATACAGAGAGTTCTTTTGGAGAGAACCAGCCAGCCATTATCTTAGGCAGACCGTTGTTAGCTAAAATTAATGCTCAAATCAATTGTAGAACGGGGGATGTAGATATTGCCTTTGGGAATCGCAAGCTGTGATTAAATGTGTTCAATGCTTACACCACTGCTTCAATCGATTCTGAATGTTACATGATAGATGCGGTGGATGAGCTTAAGCAGCATGGTTCACTAATCAATGCCAAGGACCACACTGAATTATTCATTGCTGAACGCGACACAACCATAATGAACTCTGATATGTGCAATGCTCTCCAGGCAGTCATGGAATCCACACTAAAACCTAAAAAACCACCGTGGACCCATAAGACTGAAAACTTACCAATGGCTAGTATAGGAGTAGTACGTCTGGCTGAAAACATAAAACTTAGCGCTTCCTGGGAGGCAACCCAGAGAACTTTGTAGGTGTGTTTCCGGAAACCCTCACGAGACAACACCCGTCCACTCAGGATATCGAGGGGTTTAATGGCTTGTTGCACGTGTTAAGTGCAATCGTGATTCCTTACGAAAAGGCGGATTAGTTTTAATTATTTATTTGTTTTAGTTTAATTGCTTTAGTGTCACCAAGTAAGTTGGGGAGGATTTCCAACTCAATTTTAGTTGTTTCAAAACTTAAGTGTAGTTTTATTTAGTTTCATTTATCCCAAATAAGAAAAGAATTTTATTAAGAATGTGATTGTGTTCATTGTCTGCTCGTTATAAATGTGTTTATGCGACGAGGACGTCACAATGGTCTAAGTTGGGGAGGGTAGGTTCTATGAACTGTTTAATATTATCTAGCGAGCCTCCACAAAAAAAAATTTTGTTATTAAACTGAAATTTAACTACCAGTATAGAGAGCTGCGACATATCATGAACATCAGATCTGGGCATATTGGAAAGGAGGTTTGACATCACGAGGATTTTCAGGCTGGTAACTTCTTAAATAATATCTTTGTTCCTCTTCCTCCTTACTAGTAATCAGGTACCATCGTTGCTTGCTCTTCACATTTATCACATTAGATTTGCTTGTTTGGGTTAGAATTTTAATTTTAATTTTTTTCAGTAATTGAGTGTGTTTTATTGCCGAGTCCTTGTAAATGAGAATGTTTAGTGTCAATGCAGTTTCTTTTGAATTTTCCCATGGTTCTTGTTTGCCGATCAGGTCGTGGAAAATGATGATAAATAGAAAATGGTACCTATAATTAGTTAGTGTTAGTAAGTAATTCTAGAATTATGTTAAGAGTCGTGAGAATAATTAACATTTTAATGTAAGTTAAATTCAAGTAAGTTAAGATACACTATAGCTTAATTGAAAATTATGTGTCAAAAGATGTTGGAAAATTCATGCAATAAGGGGGAGAGCTTAATCATCTTTTTAGCGTCTAAAGATTTGAGAGTAACCTAGTTGTTTCGGGAAATTAAGTACTATGGGGTACCATTCATGCCTAATCCCCTAAAACCATATGGTTTGGGAGTGATTGACCCAAATCCCGCTACATGGACCAACTAGAAAAGCTATGGTAAAAACTCGAGTTAAGAAGAAAATAGATGTAAGCATGACAATTAGAAGTAATATCTTGTAAGGTCACCACGGTCTACGAATCTGATCTTGACGCGACGCCGTCCAACGAGTGCGGAATATTCGTTAGTGGCTTAACGGATCGATCACGCACGGAAACAGGATCCAAACACAATGATAGTCGATACAACGAACGACCCCACACAGTGTATTGCTCCAAGACGGACTCTCTAAAACGTTCTAGCTCGCGTATGCACTTGCAAAAGCTCTAAAACTCGTATTTCTCAAAAAGCCTCTTCACCTGGATGCTCTGTTTCCTCTCAAGTTCGACAGAACCTATGAGCCGTCAAAGATTGTTGAATTCAGAATGATAAATTCATTATATAGCCGATAAGTTTGTGTAGACGCTCCTCACGAACTTATCATCACCTGTTAGAACTTATCTTCACCTGTTAGAACTTATTTCTAGAACTTATCCCTAGAACTTATCACTAGAACTTATCCCTAGAACTTATCTCTAGAACTTATCCCTATAACATATCTTTAGAACTTATCCCTAGAACTTATCTCTACAACTTATTCTTAGAACTTATTCCTAGAATTTATCATGCAAATTGTAACAACCTAACTTTGGGTAAACATGTAATATTTGATTTTTAGATAATAATGTAATTTTATTACATTATTTAAGTTGCACTTTAATTAAGTATGAAATTATTTAATTAATAACTATTATGAATTATTTGATGATCAAATAAAAGAGATATAAAGTACAAAAGTGGAAGTGGGTTAATTTTACAAATAAACTAACTTGATATAAAAAAAACCAAAATGAACATTTAAATGTTCATTAATCATAATTAAGAAATTGATACTCTCTCTCTCCTCTTTTCCTCTTCTCCTACGGCACCTTCACAAATTTATCAAGAAATCATCAAAAGTTCTATAAATCTTGCATTAATTGAAGAATTAATTCAAGAAAAGGTTACAAACATCATCAAGGATCATCAATTGACAAGATCAAGGTAATAATTACTTAAATTTCAATATTTTTGAGTTTAGGTTCGGTTTCATAAAAATGAATCGATGATTTGAAAACTTGGTTGCATGTCGGATATCTTAGAAGATTATGATGAATTTAAGCTATAAGATGTAACAGAAACAAAATTTGTGGGTTGGATCGTCCAAAATAAGCAACAAATCTGAATTTTTATAAATTTTGTATTCTTGATAAAAAAAATGCATATTTTGGACAATCTTGATCAATTTATGAGGTTATTGATAGGGAAAATAGTATAAAATCAACCCAAATATGATAATATATCAATATATTACATTGCATGTTAATTATAAATGGGTTTAGTGAAAATTTATAAGAATATGAAGAACATTTTTTGGAAAAATTATAAGTGTAAGGATCCGAATTCGGGTAGGACCGAATTCGGATGGGACTTATTTCGGATGACTGTTTCGGATCTTGCTTGGTCCGAATTTGATTGCCCACTTCGGATGATGTTCCATTTCGGATCACTATGATTTCGGATAACCTGTTTCGGATTCCCCACTTCGGTTCGGTTGGTCCTGATTTCAGATTTCATGCGAGATTTCCGGTTGAGACATATTGTTGATGATAGATTACTTGACATTCATATATGATCAGCTGAATTGAGACATGTGCTCACTATGGTTCGGTGATGCCCAGTGTATCATGATAGCTATTTGATTATCATTTCACATGACATTGCATTACAATTCATTTCAGTCATTGCTATGAGATTTATTGCTTTCATGACTTTGATGACTTAAGCTTTCATTATTGCTCAGACATTTGACTTATTGATTCAGCTTGATTAGCCTTGTCGGTCTATTGTTCTAGACCATGCTATTTCACCAGTTTTATTGAACTTGGTAACGACCCTCCAATGTTCCGCCATGTTGATTTACTGGTACTAGCCGAGTATGTGGTTGATCTCCACGATTTAAGCGTGAGCGTGGCTTGAACATCATACGACTCTATGACTTCTATGTCTCAATCATGAGTGGCTGTAGCGGCAGTCAAGATATATCACGCTAGACCCCTGATTTGCTTGATAATGTGTGAAATCTGAAAATCTATAATCTCACTAAGCATTGCTTACAGTTGCTACTTTACAATTTTTACAGGAAAAGATATTGGGAAGTCTGTTGGACCTAGTTCTTAGGTCATTCAAGATCCAAGTTTTGAAGTTTTCACAGACCACTACTCAACAAACTTTTCGGTACTGATTGGAAGATGACAATTGTGGTGGTTTTGGGTAGACTTGATATGATTGTATGATGTAAAGTATTAGATTAGATGGTACCCTTAATAAGTTTAATTTGAAAACTGTAACCTGTACTAAAAATTGTATTAAACTTATCCTAATATTTTGTACTTGTAATTTGAAATTCCGCAATATAATTACTCTATCTTAGTTATGATTGATATCGTGTTGCATGATGTGGGACCTAGACTCTGACGACTGCCCCGTAAGGGATGGTCTTCACAGGATGGTATCAGAGCCCATAGTTTGAGTGAATCAAGTATTACGTGAATACTACTTGGTCTAAAACTGAAGCAATACATATGTATCAATCATTGAGGTGGATTGAACTGAGATAGGATGTACAGATTGTTAGGATGGGAAAAAGGGTACATAGATCTAAGTCTATAAACTGATAGTTAAATGATTTTAATTTTCAGTAAAGATGTCAGGATTAGGTGACATTCCAAACAACATGACTCCCCAACAGATGTTTGAAATGATGCAACAGGTAATAGCCCAACAAACTGAACAAGAAAATAAGATTATGCAAGAACAGTTTCAGGCCAGAGATGAGGCCGAAGCTAAAAGACGTGATGATAAAAAGAATAAGCGAAAAGAAAAACAAGTCCAGAACGATGATATCGATTCTGATAACTCGAAACCTGAAGCCCAAATTGCACAGCCAAAAGGTTGTAAATTTAAAGATTTCAAAGCAAGCGGTGCCCTGAACTTTGAAGGTACAGTCAATCCAATTCAGGCGATGGATTGGATCAGCCATACTGAAGAGATCTTTAGAATCTCTGACTGTTTAGAATCTAAGAAATTGTGTTATGCTTCAGCATTGTTTATTGGTGCTGCCCGTGCCTGGTGGAAAACCCAGAGGAGTATTTATAGCGAGGAATTTATTCAGACCTTAGAATGGGACCAGTTCCTCGATATGTTTAACGCGAAATATTGTCCTATTGATCAACGAGACAAGATGGAGGTTCAACTGATGCAGTTAACCCAAGGAACCAAATCAGTAGATGAATATGAACATGAATTCTCGCGACTTTGTGGTTATTCATCATATCAAGTAGCCACTGAAGAAAGAAAGATGAGCCGATTCCGCGGAGGGCTTAACCCGAGATACCGACATCCAATGAGCGCAATGAAGTATAAATCTTACTTAGAAATGGTTGAAGCGGCAAGGCAGATTGAGAGAGGATATCTAGAGTACGGCGATCAACTCTATGCTCCATCGACTAACCCGACATGTCCTTCTCCTCCAAAGAAGCAAAGATTCGGTCGATTCTTTAAGGCAAAGAAGTCTCAGTCCGAGCAACCCCAGCAATCTCAGTGGTACAGCTCGCCTCAGAGAGCTCAAGCTTATTCTTTAACGAACAAACCACGATTCTGCAAGAGATGCAGAAAATCACATATGGGATTGTGTAATCCTGATGACGTCACATGCTTTGCATGCAGCAGAATTGGCCATAGCAGTGAAGAGTGTCCCCAGCGAGGACTTGGGTGTGCGAAATGTGGAAAACGAGGACACTTCATGTATCAGTGTCGTAGTGGGCAATGAGGTCAGTCACAATCGTCAGCTGGAAGATCTACAATGAAAAGTTCAGCCGCAACTCCAACTGCAAGGACTCGAGCATTTCAAATAACAGCTGAGGAAGCAAAGGAAACCCCTGACGTGGTTACTGGTACGTTCATGCTTAATTCAATCCCTGCCTATGTATTATTTGATTCTGGTGCTAGTCGTTCCTTTATATCGACAACTTTTGCACGAAGACTATCTAAATCTCCATCTAAGCTTCCTATCGCGATTGATATTGAGACAACCAGTAATAACTATGTTATGGCTGATTCCATATACCGTAACTGCACTCTACTCGTTGATAACATTGTATTCAATCTTGATCTTATTCCGATTCCGTTGAAAGAATTTGATGTCATCATCGGCATGGACTGGCTAATGAATAACGAGGCTACGATCGTCTGCAACCGTCGAATCATCAGGATCAAGTCTTCAGACGGCCGAGTGTTAGAAATCAAAGGCGAGAAGCGAAAAGATGCTCACTGCTTCATAACTATAGAGAAAGCGCGTAAATATCTATCTAAGGGTCACGAATCCTATATATGCGTCTCTTTTGAAAATGTCTCTGAAGACAGCAAGAAATCTGTAGCTGATATTCCTATCCTCTGTGAGTTCCCAGACGTATTCCCTGAAGATATCTTTGGAGTGCCACCGGAACGACAAGTCGAATTTGGAATTGACTTAGTTCCTGGTGCGGCTCCCATCGCTAAAGCTCCCTACAGACTTGCACCTGTAGAAATGCAAGAAATGTCAAAGCAGTTGCAAGAGCTACTAGAGAAGGGATTTATCCGACCTAATTCATCTCCGTGGGGTGCACCTATCTTGTTCGTTAAGAAGAAAGACGGAACTCTTCGAATGTGCATCGACTATCGTGAGTTGAACAAAGTCACCATCAAAAATAAGTATCCTCTACCCAGAATTGACGATTTATTTGATCAGCTACAAGGAGCAAGTTATTTCTCCAAGATTGATCTTTGTTCTGGGTATCATCAATTGAAAGTAAGAGATGAGGATATTCCAAAAACAGCCTTCCGAACAAGATATGGTCATTATGAATTTCTCGTAATGCCTTTCGGTCTGACGAATGCACCAGCGGCGTTCATGGATCTCATGAATCGCGTGTGCAGACCGATGCTGGATATGTCAGTTATCGTATTCATAGACGATATCTTGATTTACTCCAAAACGGAGGCTGATCATGTTAATCATCTACGTCAATTGCTAGAGTTACTGAGAAAGGAAAGATTCTACGCAAAATTCTCTAAGTGTGAATTCTGGCTCAAACAGGTACAACCTTATATTGTCTTGAGTTACTTCTTAAGCGTTCTTTGTTTCAAACAAAACTTGAAATATTAATTTGATTGCCTTTATAGAATCCAATTCCTTGGCCATGTTGTATCTGGCGAAGGTATTTCAGTTGATCCGTCCAAAGTCGAGGCCGTTCAGAAATGGCAAACGCCTCGTAATGCGTCTTAAATCAGAAGTTTCCTTGGATTGGCCGGTTACTATCGGCAATTCATTAAGGACTTCTCACAGATTACTGTGCCTCTCACAATGTTAACACAAAAGAATACACCTTTCGTATGGACTGATAAACAGCAAGAGGCATTTGAAACTTTGAAACAGAAACTTATTCAAGCGCTGATCCTAGCCTTACCAGAAGGCAATGATGACTTTGTCCTTTATAGTGATGCATCTGGTACAGGCTTAGGTTGTGTCCTCATGCAAAGGGGAAAAGTCATTGCCTACGCTTTACGGCAATTGAAAGACTATGAGAAAAGTGCACCAACTCATGATCTCGAGTTTGCTGCCTTTACCTTTGCATTAAAAATCTGGCGTCACTATCTTTATGGGACTAAGTGTCAGCTTTACACTGACCATAAAAGTCTCAAGCATCTATTTACTCAAAAGGATCTAAACATGAAACAACGTCGGTCCTTGGAGCTTATTAAGGGCTATGATTGCGAGATCCTATATCATCCCGACAAAGCAAATGTGGTCGCGGATGCCTTGAGTAGAAAGACGTATCCAGAAAAGTGTTGCTATGCCCTGACCCCTGTTGTATTTTCTTCTGATCTAATCGAAGATATCGAATCTGCTCAAGCCGAAGCATTGAAAGAAGAGAATCTGTGTTCTCAAAATGTTAAAGGGCAATTCCAATTTTTGTCTATGAATCATTTGGGACTTCAATCTCTCAAGGGAAACCGAATCTGGATTCCTAAATATGGTTCTATTCGCAACACTCTTCTATCTGAAGCCCACAAGTCCAAGTTATCTATTCATCCTGGCAGCTCCAAGATGTACTTCGATTTAAAAGCTGATTACTGGTGGCCAGGGATGAAGAAAGACATCGGTCGATTCATTGAAAGCTGCAGAGTCTGTCAGATGGTTAAGGCAGAACATCAGAAACCCTTCGGGGATATGAAACCACTACCAGTTCCTGAGTGGAAGTGGGAGCATATAACCATGGATTTCATCACCAAGTTGCCCAAGACCAAGAGACAGCACGACTCCATCTGGGTAGTCGTAGATCGATTAACGAAGTCAGCTCATTTCATACCGATGAAAGAGACATACTCTCTTGATAGATTGGCACAGTTGTACATCACATAAATAATTTCTCGTCACGGCGTGCCGAAATCTATCATCTCTGATCGTGATAGTCATTTCACTTCGAGATTTTGGAATGCGCTACAAGAAGGGATGGGTACTCGCATTTCTATGAGTACTGCATATCATCCAAATGCAGATGGTCAAAGTGAACGTACTATCCTTACTCTCGAAGATATGCTTCGTGCCTGCGTTCTTGATCTGGGTAGTAATTGGGATGACCACTTGCCTCTGGTCGAATTATCATATAATAACAGTTATCATTCAACGATCAAGATGGCTCCTTTTGAAGCTCTATTTGAAAGAAAGTGCAGAACTCCCACCTGTTGGCACGAAACAGGTGAATCGCCAATAGCAGGTCCTGCCCTTCTATAGTTGACTCATGAGAAGATTTAACTTGTCAGAAGGAATATTCTTGAAGCTCAAAGCAGGCAGAAGTCTTATTATGATAATCGTCACAGATCTATCAGTTTTGCAGTTAACGATTGGGTGATGCTGAAAGTATCCCCAATGAAGAATGTGATGAGATTCATAAAGCAAAACAAGTTAGCTCCGAGATTTATTGGCCCGTTCAAGATTGTGGAAAAGATAGGAAACCAATCCTATCATCTTGAATTGCCAACAGACCTAGCGGGAATACATCATGTATTCCATGTCAGTCATTTGCGAAAGAGCTTAGCTGATGAAAGAGAAGTGCAGATACCACATGTTAATCTGCAAATTGATGAAAAGCTACGAGTGGGTGAAGAGCCAGAATGTATTCTGGACTCGAAGACCAAAAATCTTAAAAATAAAGAAATACAGATGATGCTCGTTAAGTGGAAACACCACAAGGGTTCGCATCAGTCTTGGGAATCTAAAGATGTCATGAAAGCTATATATCCAAGTCTGTTCGAACATAGCTAACTTCGGAACGAAGTTTGTGCGTGGTGGAGCCCATTCTGTAACAACCTAACTTTGGCTAAACATGTAATATTTGATTTATAGATAGTAATGTAATTTTATTACATTATTTATGTTGCAATTTAATTAAATTATATAACGATTATGAATTAGTTGATGATCAAATAAAAGAGATGTAAAGTACAAAAGTGGAAGTGGGTTAATTTTATAAATAAACTAAGTTGATATAAAAAGAACCAAAATGAACATTTAAATGTTCATTAATCATAATTAAGAAATTGATACTCTCCCTCTCCTCTTTTCTTCTTCTCCTACGGCACCTTCACAAATTTATCAAGAAATCATCAAAAGTTCTATAAATCTTGCATTAATTGAAGAATTAATTCAAGAAAAGGTTACAAACATTGTTAGGCACAAAAAGGCCTCAGTCAAACCTGCTGTACATCTGAGGGGGAGATTTTTAATCAAACCTGTTGAGAATTTGAAGGTTGAATTTAAGGCCTGTTATATGCCTTATTGAAACCTGAAAATGATTTGCAATATCAGCCCAAAGCTGTTTACCATGATGAAGTTCCTGTAGTTCTGCAGCTTGTGGTTCCTTTGACCAACTGAGCCAGGTTTCTGAGCCTCATCTTCAAGCATGTTTGTGGTGAGCATTTGTATAACTCTCAGCCTTTACTTCATACTGCTGCATTCCCTGTAATAGGGAATAGAGTTTTCTATACTCATGTTCTCCCAAATGAGCCTCCTCTGTCAACACCAATGAGGAGGTTGCTAGGATTGGTGGAAGGACCCTCTGATGTGAGGGTGGATCCAGAAGCTGCTCCCAGAAGAAAATCCAAAGCCAGGGCCAAGCTTGTTAAGAGGATCCTGGACATCGCTGAAGCTGGGCCTTTCCACAAGAAGGCCAAACCAGCTCAGTCTGAGTCTGCACCCTTAGCCTCTGTGGCTGAGGGGGAGCAGGCTCCTCATCCTGGGTCATTTGTTAACCCTGAAGCCTTTGTGGCTGGTGCCTATGTTGCACCTGAGACTATGGAACAGGCCAACCCACATGTTTCTGACCCAGTCTCCAAACCTGTCCAGTCTGAACCTCTCATATCCTCTCTAAAATCCCCTACCTCATCTCACATTTTATACCAACGCAAAAAAAAACCAACAGCCCAAACTAGCCCCTCTGTTCCCTCTCAACAGGGTTCAGTTGAAAAAGAAGCAACCCCTGCTGCCTCTCCTATTTTGGGAGAAGGATGAGCACAATTGGAGTCTGCTTCACTCCACCCTGTGTTAACCCAAAGTCAGCCTAGGCCCTCTGGTTCCTCCCAACAGGAGCCAGTTGTACAAATAGAGATAGCCACATCAATTATTCCAGCCTCCCAACAGGCTGAGAATATTGAAAGACAGGAGTTCTCTCCACTCCATACTGAGTCCAAACAGTCCCCATCTCATACTTCTCTACACCCTGAGTCTACATGAGGTGTTCACCCTGCTGGCTTAGACCATCCAGCAGATCAGCCTCAAACTTCTGCTCCTCATGATGCAGCTGTTCTACACCAAACAGCTGCTGAAGGATCCACAACTCTCGCTGATGAATCACAGGGAAAAGAACGTCCATTTGGTGAGGCTAATCCCTTTATGCAAACTCCATCAGCAGGTTTCACCACTGCTGATGTTGAAATGCTAATTCCATCTCCCAATGATGGGGTACTTTTAAACCAAGGTACTGCAGAGGGAACCACCACTGCACTTAATGAAGGTATTGCAGAACAAGCAGTGTCTGAAAGGCTACCATCCTCTACCCCCTCTCCTGGTTTTGTAGTTACAGCCACTGCTGAAGGACCAATCGACCCCTCCAAGCTGGGACACATTACTTTTGCCCAGGCTATGGAGCTTCTTTCCAAAATACCCTCTCCCTCTACATGACATCCCCATACACCAGACTCATCCTCTTCATCTCCATCTACCCGTTCCAAACAATCCACCCATACACCTCCATCCCCTAAAGACCTTCCTTTGAAGGATCAGCTCTCTTTGTTGACCAGCAAAGTTGGTTCTTTAGAAACTTCCATGTCTTCTCTACCCTCTCTCATTTCAGACTCTGTGTCTGAACAACTTAAGGGATTCTTTGGTCTGTTCAAGGATTCCTTCCCAGCCACTCCACAAACTGACAACTCCTCACAGCTGCTTGCACTCACTGCACAGCTGCAAACTGTCTCCACATCCCTCTCCTCAATCCTTTCACAACAACAGGACTCTGTGTCCTCTATGACAGCCATATCCCAATAGCTATCATCTCTACTCACTACTAGCAATTTTACACTTCCTACCACATTTGCCAGCTTAAACACCTTAATAGGCTCTCTATCAAATTTTGTGTCATCAAACCTTACTGATGTGCAGGACTCTCTTGAGTTACATCTTGCACAGCTCCAAACTTTGTTGTTCACAACCTCTGATAGGGAAAACATTATTAAGCTGACCTCCCTTGCTGAAACCCAATCATCCTCCCTTCAAACCTCTCTTTCCCAACTTGCAGAGGTGAAGTACAACCTGGATTTCTTAGTGCATAGCCTGGTTGGTCCCAAGCCTGCTTCCAAAACTGCTGGCAAGCCTACTGACTTCGTGTCTTCAGGCAGACCATGTGTTGAAGGTGGTGGTCCATCTCCTTCAAAGGGGGAGAAGTCATCTCCCTCGAAGACCAAGTCTAAGGGGGAGAAAACGTCTTCTCCTAAGGAGAAATCATTACCTACTGGTCAACCAACAGGAGCATCTGCAACTGGTACAGTGGAAGGTGCCTCTCAAGCTGCTCAGCCTACTCAGGCTGAATCTCCAAACCTTGCTCAGTCTAAGGGGGAGGAATTCATTTCTGAGGCCAGGCCAAGCAGCAGAAGGAGGCACCTCATTTTAGAGGAAGAAGAAGAGGAAGATACTCCTGAGGCTGTTATCACTACAACAACTAAAGGAAAACAAAAAGCAGCATCTGATCCTGAACAGCAGAAAGCAGCAGAGTTAAAGTTTCACAAAGCCAGGGCAACGGAAATGGGTCTTCCCATGGATAAATACTATGAGTTCAGAAATGAACAGCTTCAAGCCCTGGAAGCACTAAGAAAAGAAGAAGCCTCTGCCAAAGCTGCCAAATCTTTTGCACTTCAAGAAGCAAGCAAAATTAAAATGCCTTCTTTGGATGTGCAGAAGAAACTGATGGAAGCTGCTAAGGAATCAGCGGGTGAAAAGGAAGGTGAACAAGTTAAGGGTGCTCTGGTCTCTGTGACCAAACCAAAACAAGCATCCTCTGCAAGGGCCCAATTCCAATTTGACAAGTTGGCAAGGAAAAAATTTCAGGATGTTGATGATAGAAGGCTTGCCAAGGAAGCAATTGTCAAAGCTGTCCCCACATCAAGAAAAGGCAAACAGTTAAAATTGCAGATAACCATAATGGGTGCAACAGGCCCAGAACTGGAAACTTATGACTACACTGATGTTGCACAGATGGGGTACAGGGAATGGGTTGAGATGGCAGTTGCCCTGAGCCAGTCTAAGTCAGAAACGGCTAAGACTATCAGGGAATATATTAAGAAGCTGATGGAGAGAGTGCAGGATCTTGGCCTAATCTCAAAAGAAATCAGTGAGGGTGTTTCTATGACATACCCCAAAATAAAGGCCAGGAGGACAAGAAAAGATTCTAAGCTGTAGCAACTCCTTACCTTGATTGATTAGGGTGATTATGCTCTTGAGATGAAAGGAATTGACTACAGCCCGCCTAGTGGAGTAGAGTTTGAAGAAAACAAGATAATTGAAGAACCTGAGTTGGGGGCATTTTTTGTAGATCCCTTAACACAGAAGAAATGCTTTCAAAGAGCATCAGATCTATAGAAGGTGGATCTGAGACAGCTTGCAGCCTTCAGACTTGCAGCTTCATTCAAGCAGGCAAGCAAGTGGAGAGCAGCCATCTGGGATCAGCTCAGAGGCTGCTAGGAGAGATGAGAACTTCAAGATCCCAAGTTTATGATCCTCAGAATTGAAATTCAATATCTAGAGGAAACAAGGGATGAGCTTGAAAAGATGTTTGAAGGACCACCACCACTGGAGTGAAGTCCATCTACCATCACGGTAGGTGAAGAATTGAAGCTGTCCATCTGTTGGACAGGCTTGCCATTATCTGCTCCCAAAATCAACAGTCCAAAGTGTTGAACTTTTTGTACATTAGTTGTACGTTGTTACATATGTTTTAACTTTGCTTATTTACATCAGTTGTAATATACATTAGTACATTAGTTGTACTATTGGAAAAACATGTGTTGTTATGTATTCAAAATCAGTATATATAAACTGATCTTTTACTTTACTTAAATGTTGTAATTTCTTTTCAGCAAGATGTATTGTAAAAATGTATAGTGATTATTGATTAAATCAGCTTAGACTGATTATTGCAAATAGGGGGAGATTGTTAGGCACCAAAAGGCCTCAGTCAAACCTGTTGTACATCTGAGGGGGAGATTTTTAATTAATCCTGTTGATGCATTTGAAGGTTTAGTTTAAGGCCTGTTATACGCCTTATTGAAACCTGAAAATGATTTGCAATATCAGCCCAAAGCTGTTTACCATGTTGCATTCATTGCAACAATGACAGTTTGTCCATGCTGTTCTGTCTGCTGAACAGGCTGGGGATAAACTGTCTACGCTGCTCTACTCCTTTGAGCAGCTTGAGCAGTTTTTGAGTGTTCTGTTCTTTGTGAACAGGTTAAACACTTTCTGGAATATGTTTCCAAGTCATGATGTATTGTTTTTGGCAACAAGATCAGTTTACAAGTCGAAGACAAAGTGGAAAACAGAACTGCACAGCCTGCCCACGCTGTTCTGTTACATGAGGACAAAAAGATATTTGAAAAGGGTGACAGACCTTTTCTTATCTCAAAATGGCATTAGCAAAAGAAGAGAGATGCAAAGTTGGCATTCCTCTTTTGGTTAAAGCCTTATGCAACAGTGACAAAAAGGAAAAGACAAAGATTCTGCCATGTGAAGACAAAGGTACTTTATCAGAACGTGGAGAAAGGTGTTTTGTCCTTTTAGAAAGACTCTCCACTATCTCTTCTGTCCAATGAAAAAGCTTCACTGAGATTCTCCTATTGAGTATAAAAGGAAACTTTTAAGGATAAAGAGACAATCAAGATTGTGAAATCAGAACGTGTATTGAAGTGTGTTATTCCATGCATGCAAGTCTGCTTATATAAAACAGTCTAGTGTGTCTAAGCTGTTCTTGTATAAGCTGTCCATCTGAGTCTTGTAAAAACAGTGAGTGCCTCTAAGTGAGTGTGATCATTGTAACTAGTCTGAGTGTGTTTTAGATTAGTTAACAAACTGTTGTATCTGTCATCTCAGCTTAAACCTTTCCGCATTCAAGCTTGTATGTAATTAACTTTTGTTGATAATACATACAAACATTGAGAAAAGAGTGTTTATGTTTTAAATAGTTGTATTCACCCCCTCCCCTCTACAGCTTAGAGCTAAACATTTGGGAAACCTTTTGGGACCTACAAACATTATCAAGAATCGTCAATTGACAAGAATTCAAGGTACTAATTACTTAAATTTCGATATTTTTGAGTTTAGGTTCGCTTTCATAAAAACCGAATTGATGATTTGAAAACTTGGTTGCATGTCGGATATTTTAGAAGATTATGATGAATTTAAACTATTAGATGTAACAGAAACAAAATTTGTGAGTTGGATCGTTCAAAATAAGCAACAAATCTGAATTTTCATTAATTATGTGTTCTTGATAAAAATATGCATATTTTGGTCAATCTTGATCAATTTATGAGGTTATTGATAGGGAAAATAGTATAAAATCAACCCAAATATGATAATATATCAATATATTACATTGCATGTTAATTATAAATGGGTTTCGTGAAAATTTATAAAAATCCGTATGAACATATGTAAGAACATGAAGAACATTTTTTGGAAAAATTATAAGTGTAAGGATCCGAATTCGGGTAGGACCGAATTCGGATGGGACTTATTTCGGATGACTGTTTCGGATCTTGCTTGGTCCGAATTTGATTGCCCACTTCGGATGATGTTCCATTTCGGATCACTATGATTTCGGATAACCTGTTTCGGATTCCCCACTTCGGTTCGGTTGGTCCTGATTTCGGATTAGGTACATCGGTCTGAAATCCGGGATAATCCGAATCCGGATGGCCAGCCCGGATGATCCGAATTTGAGAGATCCGGATCCGAAGTTTCATTTTAATATTTTAACAACACAAATAAATGATATTAATGATGGAAGATTGATTAAAAATAAAATGAGATATATTAATATTTATATCTCATTAAGATTTCAAAGAGTCAAAGAGAATACAAAATGACTAATGAATTATCAGTTATCAGAATCAGATAAAAATAAAGACTTTCAAGCTAAAAGCTGATGACATTATTATGACATGATAAATTCTGGACAGGTTCAATTAATTTCTGAACATTGATTTAAAGACTTAAAGATATTGAAAGCGGGTCTCAGAATTGAAAAGAATTGACAGAAGATCAGATTGATTAAAGATTTAAAGATAAATCCTGAGACAACTCAGGTGGTGGATTTTATATCTTCTTGATAAAGACTACAAGAAACAGTGAGTTATAGATATTCAGCATTTCATGCGAGATTTCCGGTTGAGACATGTTGTTGATGATAGATTACTTGACATTCATATATGATCAGCTGAATTGAGACATGTGCTCACTATGGTTCGGTGATGCCCAATGTATCATGATAGCTATTTGATTATCATTTCACATGACATTGCATTACTATTCATTTCAGTCATTGCTATGAGATTTATTGCTTTCATGACTTTGATGACTTAAGCTTTCATTATTGCTCAGACATTTGACTTATTGATTCAGCTTGATTAGCCTTGTCGGTCTATTGTTCTAGACCATGCTATTTCACCAGTTTTATTGAACTTGGTAAGGACCCTCCAATGTTCCGCCTTGTTGATTTACTGGTACTAGCCCAGTATGTGGTTGATCACCACGATTTAAGCGTGAGCGTGGCTTGAACATCATACGACTCTATGACTTCTATGTCTCAATCATGAGTGGCTGTAGCGGCAGTCAAGATATATCACGCTAGACCCCTGATCTGCTTGATAATGTGTGAAATCTGAAAATCTATAATCTCACTAAGCATTGCTTACAGTTGCTACTTTACAATTTTTACAGGATAAGATAAAGGGAAGTCTGTTGGACCTAGTTCCTAGGTCATTCAAGATCCAAGTTTTGAAGCTTTCATAGACCACTACTCAACAAACTTTTCGGTACTGATTGGAAGATGACAATTGTGGTGGCTTTGGGTAGACTTGATATGATTGTATGATGTAATGTATTAGATTAGATGGTAACCTTTATAAGTTTAATTTGAAAACTGTAACCTGTACTAAAAATTGTATTAAACTTATCCTAATATTTTGTACTTGTAATTTGAAATTCCACAATATAATTACTCTATCTTAGTTATGATTGATATCGTGTTGCATGATGTGGGACCTAGACTCTGACGATTGCCCCGTAAGGGATGGTCTTCGCAGGATGGTATCAAGGCCCATAATTCAAGAAAAGGTTACAAACATTGTTAGGCAGAAAAAGACCTCTGTCCAACTTGTTGTACATCTGAGGGGGAGATTTTTAGTCAAACCTGTTGATTCATTTGAAGGTTGAATTTAAGGCCTGTTATATGCCTTATTGAAACCTGAAAATGATTTGCAATATCAGCCCAAAGCTGTTTACCATGTTGCATTCGTTGCAACAAAGACAATTTCTCCAAGCTGTTCTGTCTGCTGAACAGGCTGGGGATAAACTGTCTACGCTGCTCTACTCCTTAGAGCAGCTTGGGCAGTTTTTGAGTGTTCTGTTCTTTGTGAACAGAACCTGTTCTTTGTGAATAGGTTAAACACTTTATGGAATATGATTCCAAGTCATCATGTATTGTTTTTGGCTACAAGATCAGTTTACAAGTCGAAGACAAAGTGGAAAATAGAACTGCACAGCCTGCCCACGCTGTTCTGTTACATGAAGACAAAAAGATATTTGAAAAGGGTGACCAACCTTTTCTTATATCAAAATGGCATTAGCAAAAGAAGAAAGATGCAAAGTTGACATTCCTCTTTCGGTTAAAGCCTTATGCAACAGTGACAAAAAGGAAAAGACAAAGATTCTGCCATGTGAAGACAAAGGTACTTTATAAGAACATGCAGAAAGGTGTTTTGTCTTTTTAGAAAGACTCTCCACTATCTCTTCTGTCCAATGAAGAAGCTTCAATGAGATTCTCCTTTTGAGTATAAAAGGAAGCTTCTAAGGATAAAGAGACAATCAAGAGTGTGAAATCAGAACGTGCATTGAAGTGTGTTATTCCATGCATGCAAGTCTGCTTATATAAAACAGTCGAGTGTGTCTAAGCTGTTCTTGTATAAGCTGTCCATCTGAGTCTTGAAAAAACAGTGAGTGCCTCTAAGTGAGTGTGATCATTGTAACTAGTCTGAGTGTGTTTTAGATTATTTAACAAACTGTTGTATCTGTCATCTCAGCTTGAACCTTTCTGCATTCAAGCTTGTTTGTAATTAACTTTTGTTGATAATACATACAAACATTGAGAAAAGAGTGTTCAAGTTTTAAATAGCTGTATTCACCCCCCCCCCCCTCTACAGCTTAGAGCTATACACTTGGGAAACCTTTTGGGACCTACAACTGGTATCAGAGCAGTGTTAGAGTGTGTGTCATCTCTAAGATCTCTCATCTTCCCTGCGTTTCCATGGACAACAGTTCTGCAAGTTCCTCTTACTATGACAATGGGTCAATGGCCAAACCACGAAAGTTCAATCATCAGAACTTCTCTAGATGGAAGTGCAGAATGATGCTCTATTTAGAGAATCTGGATGCACAATTACCAGAGATAGTAATGGAAGGTCCCTATGTGCCAACTTCTATTACTACCATAACTCTTATTGTTGAAGGAGCAGCCCCTGAAATCAGAACCTTTGAGAAGGCCAAAGCTCAATGGTCTGATGAAGACAAAAGACTGGTTGCTCTAGATGCAAAAGCCAGGAATAACCTGGTTATCTCTCTGCCTGATGATGTGTTCAAACAGGTTGAGAAGATGAAGACTGCAAAAGAGATGTGGGATACTTTCTGTACCGTCTACGATGGACCCACAATCACACTGGACAACAGGATTAATAATCTTGTTAGACAGTATGAACTCTTCTTTGCAAAACCAAAGGAGACTCTCACAGAAACCTACACCAGGTTTACTGCTCTTGTTAATGATCTCAAAGCTGTTGGGATCACTAAGGACAGCCTAACCCTGGTGAACAAGTTCTTGGACATTCTACCTGAAGAATGAAACTACTTTTCCACCATCTTGAGAAACTCAGGTACTATCAAAGGTATGGATCTGGTAAAGTTATATGGATCCTTACTAAATGATGAACAGTCAAGGCAGCAGAAGAGAAATGCCTTGGAAATGTCCAAGAGAGGTGCTGCCTTAGTGGCCAGCGTGAGACAACCTGTTCGACAGGAGTGTGATGTGTTCACACAATCTTATCAACAGCCTGATGATGAAAGAGAGGAAATGTATGATAAGGAAGACAGTGTAGATCTTGCTGAACTTGATGATGAGCAAATGATAGCCATGCTTGTCAAAAGGTTCAACAAGAAGAGGTTTGGAAGAAATATGCTGCAGGGAAACGCAAATGCTGCCAAAAAAAAGGCATTTGATAAATCTAAAGCTGAGTGCTTCAAATGTGGCAAAGCTGGCCATATAGCTGCTGATTGTGTGTCAAAAGCTGTTGGACAGTCTTCCAAACCATACAAGACTAACAGGGACAATGGCTATAGGGTTAAGTACCTTATGGCCACGGCAAAGCTGAAAAAGTTGGAAAACTCAGTGGCTTCCAACAAGCAAAAGGGACTGATGGCAGAGACATGTGACTGGGAGGAGTATGATTCATCCTCAGATGAAGAAGACAACAATTGTCAGATGGCCAATACTGATGTCCCATCAACTAGCAACTTCAAACAGGACTTGGCTGAAGCTGAAGCCTTCAGCAGCTTGGAGAACTGGAACCCTACAATGATGTACAAGGTACAAAATTTTATGGCATACAGTTCAGATGAAAAAGTAAAAATGTTTGAATATATGTTGGTTGACTTAAAAGCTGCTGTTGAGAAGCATAATGTTTTAATATCTGAAATCTCTAAGCTTAAAACTGATCTTGAAATTAAATCCAGTAAACTAAACAGTTTCCATAAGTTGGAAGCTGAGCTTGATGAACTAAAACACATCAACTCTATTTTACTGGAAGAAAAGAGAGAAACAGATGTAAAACATGCAACGCTTCAAAAGATAGTTGACTCTTGGTGCCAATCAGCACAAAAAGTGAACCATTGCATAAGTCAGCAGATCCCTGCACAAATCCGAGCCTATCTTGGAGGGGATCTTGACACAGCAGCTTCTATTGTTGAAATCAATAATCTGAAAGATGACTTATCCACTCTTGGTGAGCTTCCCAGTACTTTCATCCAGAAAGTTAATGGAAAGCTAGTTTCAACAAACAGGTTTGTCTGGCCTCAAAACACTGACAGCTTGTGTGAAAAAGGCCCTAAAGCTGATGATGGAATGTGTTCTCCATCAATCATCCTGCTAAGTGCTATGCTGATTCACACAAGCAAAAGAAAGGAAAACATGCTCAAACTGCAGCGGTGGACACTAAACCTGTTGACAAAACAGGCTCTGGGTCCAAAGCTGATGGCAAGAGACATGTCAACCCTTTTGATGCTAAACATTTTGAAAATAAGTTTTTAAAAGTTAAGCAGCCTGCTTTTAACAAGGTTAAGTCTCATGTTGAAAGTAAATCTGCTGTGGTTTCAAATAAGTTTTCAAATCATAGTGGAAAACTGGTTATAAATGAAAATAAGTCTTCCAAAACCAGAAACAGTGGTTATGCTAATAGGCAGCGTCAATCACATCTCAGGAAGGGCAAAGGCAAAGCCATTGCTCAGCCTGAGAAATCTGGGAATAAGTTTCCCGAACATGAGGAAGGACAAAAGCCAATCAAGCTTCCTGTTTTTGACATCTGTCCTCCCAAAAAGAGGAAAGAAGAAACAGGCAAAGCTGTTGCTATTGTGCCATCCACCCAAGCTGTTGATTCATCGAAAAACAGTAATAAGTTTGCTAAACCTGCTGATAAAATCAACAGAAATAATTCAGAATGTGTTTCTGAAAGCTCTTCTTCCAAAAAGGCCAAAAAGAGAAAATGCTATAAATGTGGGAAGAAGACACACATGGCCAAAGACTGTCCTGAAACTAAGGACATGAGGCCTGTTGACTCTGCTAGTTCCATCATTGCTAAAACAAGCAGTGTTGGAAGTAACTTAGACAATGAAAGTGGTATCCAAACTGATACCATTCAAATAGGAAATATTAATGTGGATATCACTAGCCCATCAACACATGTTGATGAAGTAGGAGAACTCATCACTATGATGAGTTCCCCTAAATGTAACTAATATTTTCCTATGACATTCTGCAGGACAAACAACCATCCCAGGTTTGGTACTTTGACAGTGGCTGCTCAGGGCACATGACTGCTTGCAAGGACCTGCTGAATGATCTCAGGCCTGAAAAAGGGCCAATAGTCACATTTGGTGACAATGTACAGGGATCCACTGAGGGATATGGAACTCTTAAAGCTGGTGCTGCAGTGTTCAAAAGAGTAGCCAATGTGGTTGGGCTAAAACATAACCTTGTTAGCATAAGTCAACTATGTGATGCTGGCTACAAGGTTAACTTTGATGAGCACCTGGGTTACATATTGGATCCCCAAGGCAAAGTTGTGTTGTGTGCTCAATGGAAGAAAGGTGTATATGTTGTGGATATGCAATCTGCCGATCCCACAACTGAAACCTGTTTTCTCACAAGAACAAATGCAGACCTAAACTGGTTATGGCATAAAAGGCTGTCACACCTGAACTTTAAGAACATCAACAAACTCTGTAAGAAAGAGTTAGTAACAGGTTTGCCTTCCATGACTTTTGTTAAGGATAAACTCTGCACAGCTTGTGAGAAAGGCAAGCAGAAGAAATCATCTTTTAAATCCAAGCATAATTTTTCTATTGATACTCCTCTCTTCTTAATCCACATGGACTTGTTTGGACCTGTCAATGTCCTAAGTCTTGGAGGAAGAAGATACACTCTAGTAATGGTTGATGAGTTCTCCAGGTTTACATGGGTAATCTTCTTGAAGAGCAAAGGAGAGGCTGCTAGAGAGATCATTGGATTTGTCAAAAAGATGGAAATGCTGAATTTTGCTCAAGTAAAGCAGCTTAGAAGTGATCATGGTACTGAATTCAAAAACAGTTATCTTGAAGACTTTTGTGAAGGAAAAAGGATCTCTCAAAACTTTTCAGCAGTAAGAACTCCACAACAAAATGGAGTTGCTGAAAGAAGAAATAGAACCATTATTGAAGCTGCTAGAACCATGCTGTGTGCATCTGGTTTACCTTCATCATTCTGGGCTGAAGCTGTCAACACTGCTTGTTTCACCCAAAACAGATCCTTAGTGGTGAAAAGGTTCAACAAGACTCCCTATGAGCTACTCAAAGGGAGGAGGCCAAATTTTAGCTACTTCCATGTGTTTGGATGTCCTTGCTTCATTCTGAATCAAAGGGATCAACTGGCAAAGTTTGAACCAAAAGCTGATGAAGGTGTGTTTGTTGGATACTCTGCTATCTCCAAAGCCTACAGAGTATACAACAACAAAAGAAAGGTGATAGATGAATCTATCAATGTTACCTTTGAAGAGTCCTGGAATGCCTCCACCAAAGTTGTTCCTGAATTAGTTTCAGGAGAATTCAACTTTGATGATCTCATGCATTCCAACAGTGAAGATGACTCAAAAGCTTCCACTACATCCAGAGTGGAATGTGCAAACCATGATGGACATGATGATGATTATGTTGACACACCCTGTGTGAATAAGTGTACTGACTTAACTACAACTACATGTCCTGAACCAATCAATGCTGATTTTCCTGGATCCTCTGCTGATATGTTTAACAGTGGTCAGTCATGTTCAACAAGTGAACAGGCTCAAGACAACAGTGTGTCTGAAAATCTTGAGAGCTGTTCAACAGGACCTGCTGAAGATGCTAACAACTCAGGAGAATCTTCATTGAAGAATGATCCTAAGTGGATCAGATGTCACCCCAATGATCAAATAATTGGTGACATCAACAAAGGGGTACAATTGAGATGTGACAGCTTAGGGAACTTTTGTATGTTCTCTAGTTTTGTGTCTCTCATGGAGCCAAAGAAAGTGGATGAAGCACTTAGAGATGCCAATTGGATCACTGCCATGCAAGAAGAACTCAATCAGTTTAAGAGAAACAAGGTATGGAAGCTGGTCCCTGCTCCTAAAGGTAAAACTATAATTTGCACCAAATGGGTTTACAGGAACAAGATGGATGAGGAAGGTCATGTTATTAGAAATAAGGCAAGACATGTTGCTTAGTGCTATAGACAGGAGGAATGCATTGACTACGATGAAACATATGCTCCTGTGGCCAGGCTAGAGGCAATTCGTTTGTTTCTAGCCTACGCTGCTCATAAGAGCATGAAGGTATTTCAAATGGATGTGAAGAGTGCATTTTTAAATGGAAAGCTGCAAGAGGAAGTTTATGTCAAGCAGCCTCCAGGTTTTGAAAATGAACATCATCCAGGTTTTGTCTATAAGTTGGACAAAGCTCTCTATGGTCTAAAACAAGCCCCTAGAGCCTGGTATGACACTCTTACTAATTTCCTTATGAGCAATGGGTATTCCAGAGGTAAAGTGGATACCACACTGTTCATAAAGAAAGTGAAATCTTATATTATGCTTGTTCAAATCTATGTGGATGACATAATATTTGATTCTACTAATGAACAATTATGCAAGAATTTTTCATTACTCATGAAATCCAAGTATGAAATGAGTATGATGGGAGAACGTACTTTTTTTTTAGGATTACAGGTTAAACAAACCTCAACTGGAATTTTTATAAATCAAAGAAAGTATACTTTAGATCTATTGAATAAGTTTAAATTTGATCAAAGTTCTCCTATTAAAACACCAATGGCAACCAATGTAAAATTGGATGCAGATGCCAGTGGCAAAGCTCTTTCAGTAACAACTTACAGAGGCATGATTGGGAGCTTGCTGTACTTAACTGCTAGTAGACCTGATATTATGTTTGCTACCTGTTTATGTGCTAGGTTCCAAGCTGATCCAAAGGAATCACATCTAGCTGCTGTGAAAAGAATCTTCAGTCACCTTAAGGGTACACCAGGTTTGGGTCTTTGGTATCCCAAAGACTCAAGCCTTGAACTAACAGGTTATTCAGATTCTGATTTTGCAGGTTGCAGGCTAGACAGGAAAAGCACAACAGGTGGATGTCAACTCCTTGGTGGTAAGTTGATCAGTTGGTGTAGCAAGAAGCATAACTCAGTTTCTACTTCTACTGCTGAAGCTGAGTACATTGCTGCTAGAAGCTGCTGTGGGCAGATTCTGTGGATGCAGCATCAGCTTGAAGACTATGGACTTGTACTTAGGAAAACTCCTATTTTGTGTGACAATACAAGTGTCTAACTATTTCCCACAATCTAGTGTTTCAATCCAGAACAAAGCGTATCGAAGTCAGACATCACTTTATCAGAGATCACATTCAGAAAGGTAATGTGGAGGTAAGTTTTATTTCGACTAATGAACAGCTTGCGGACATTTTTACCAAACCTCTTGATGAAAACAGGTTTAATTACCTTGTCAGCAAGTTGGGCCTGTTAAACAAAAGTGACTAAGTGTCCTTAAAGTCTAAGACTTTATATGTCTCACACTACTCAAGTTTCTTCAGAACAGCTTAGACAGAACAGGTTATGCATGTTCTATACTTAGCCGTTTTCTGCAAAACTTGAATAGCTTGAGCATATAACAGGTTTGACAAATAACAGCTTATCTGTCAAAACTGATCTGATGATCAAACCTACACCCTGCTCACTCTCTCAATCTGTCATACAAGGCTTTGTCTTGGAACCTGATCAGCTATTGAACACAACCTGTTCTTACATAGCTGAACAGGTTGAAGGAGCAGCTTGAAGAGTGAACAGCTTGTGATGACCCTGCTCATTACAGGTTTGACCATCAGCTTGGACTATCAGTTTAATTACCTTTCTTCACAATTAAGTTACTTAATTTTTGTTTATTTAACTTAATTACTGCGGATAATGTGGGTTACGTGTGTTAGTGATTAAAAAGGGCCCAAGTGGTCTGACAAACGGTCTGACATGGACAACCGTTCCGTTTTCCGTTAATGACCTTTTTAAATCAACTGCCCAAATGTTTCTCTCTCATACCCAGTCACATTCAAATCCTATAAATACCCCCTACTATTTCATCTTCGTCTTCCTCACTACTTCCATAAACCTCCTAAGAACCCTAAAAATCGACTAAGTGTCTTGTGCTTCTGCCACTCTCACTACTTCCCAAATGGCTCACAGAAACAACCCCTTTCTACCAGTATTTGTTGGTGATGATGTACAAAAACACTCATCAGTCACCAAAATGCTAACACTGAAACCCACTAACTACATTGCCAACCTCACAATCCCCAAAAACTATGTGGGGAAAGGCTATGACCAAATGGTGGAGTTTTTCAAAGTTCATCCGTTGAACTATGCCATGACTGCAAATCCTGGTGTCCTGTACCAGGAGATGGTGTATGAGTTCTGGTACACCTGTGCCTACAACCCAAACACCAAAGTCATCAAGGGAACCATACTCAATGGGACTTAGACCATTGAGATCAACACTCGTCTGCTCAGAGAAGTTCTTCGACTCCCTCTGGTTAAAAAATATGATCAACCACAGCCTGAAGATGAACAGATGAAGAATCTGTTGCACTTCTGTGGTGTAGCAGAACCAAAGGTTGGAGCAACGCTCTTCAGAAAGGATTTGTCTCCTACTTACAGCTTCTTGTTTGCCTCTGTGGTAATGTGCTTCAGCAGCAAAGTTGGTTCCTTTGACCAACTGAGCCGTGATGAAGTTCTTGTAGTTCTCCAGCTTGTGGATGGAACTACAATAGACATGGCTAAGTGGATTTTCATGAATTTGAGGAACCTGGTGCAGCAAGAGACACGACCAGCTGCTGTTCGATATCCCAGGTTTCTGAGCCTCATCTTCAAGCATGTTTGTGGTGAGCATTTGTATAACTCTCAGCCTTTACTTCATACTGCTGCATTCCCTGTAATAGGGAATAGAGTTTTCTGTACTCCTGTTCTCCCAAATGAGCCTCCTCTGTCAACATCAATGAGGAGGTTGTTAGGATTGGTGGAAGGACCCTCTGATGTGAGGGTGGATCCAGAAGCTGCTCCCAGAAGAAAATCCAAAGCTAGGGCCAAGCTTATTAAGAGGACCCTGGACATCACTGAAGCTGGGCCTGT
Organism: Centrapalus pauciflorus; assembly: GCA_020465985.1. Lineage (NCBI taxonomy): Eukaryota > Viridiplantae > Streptophyta > Magnoliopsida > Asterales > Asteraceae > Centrapalus > Centrapalus pauciflorus. The sequence continues at coordinate 97,639 of JAANYP010001810.1, forward strand.
CCACAAGAAGGCCAAAACAGCTCAGTCTGAGTCTGCACCCTTAGCCTCTGTGGCTGAGGGGGAGCAGGCTCCTCACCCTGGGTCATTTGTTAACCCTGAAGCCTTTGTGGCTGGTGCCTCTGTGGCCCCTGAGACTATGGAACAGGACAACCCACCTGTTTCTGACCCAGTCTGCAAACCTGTCCAGTCTGAACCTCTCATCTCCTCTCCAAAATCCCCTACCTCATCTCACATTTTATACCAACGCAAAAAGAAACCAACAGCCCAAACTAGCCCCTCTGTTCCCTCTCAACAGGGTTCAGTTGAAAAAGAAGCAACCCCTGCTGCCTCTCCTATTTTGGGAGACGGATGAGCACAATTGGAGCCTGCTTCACTCTACCCTGTGTCAACCCCAAGTCAGCCTAGGCCCTCTGGTTCCTCCCAACAGGAGCCAGTTGTACAAATGGAGATAGCCACATCAACTATTCCAGCCTCCCAACAAGCTGAGAATATTGAAAGACAGGAGTTCTCTCCATTCCATACTGAGTCCACACTGTCCCCATCTCATACTTCTCTACACCCTGAGTCTGCACGAGGTGTCCACCCTGCTGGCTTAGACCATCCAGCAGATCAACCTCAAACTTCTGCTCCTCATGATGCAGCTGTTCTACACCAAACAGCTGCTGAAGGACCCACAACTCTCGCTGATGAATCACAGGGAACAGAACATACCTTTGGTGAGGCTAATCCCTTTATGCAAACTCCATCAGCAGGTTTCACCACTGCTGATGTTGAAATGCAAATTCCATCTCCCAATGATGACTTACTTTTAAACCAAGGTACTGCAGAGGGAACCACCACTAGCCTTAATGAAGGTATTGCAAAACAAGCAGTGTCTGAAAGGCTACCATCCTCTACCCCCTCTCCTGGTGATGCAGTTACAGCCACTACTGAAGGACCAATCGACCCCTCCAAGCTGGGCCACGTTACTTTTGCCCAGGCTATGGAGCTTCTTTCCAAAATACCCTCTCCCTCTGCATCACATCCCCATACACAAGCCTCATCCTCTTCATCCCGATCTACCCACTCCAAACAATCCACCCATACACCTCCATCCCCTAAAGACCTACCTTTGAAGGATCAGCTCTCCTTGCTGACCAACAAAGTTGGTTCTTTAGAAACTTCCATGTCTTCTCTACCCTCTCTCATTTCAGACTCTATGTCTGAACAGCTTAAGGGATTCTTTGATCTGTTCAAGGATTCCTTCCCAGCCACTCCACAAACTGACAACTCCTCACAGCAGCTTGCACTCACTGCACAGCTGCAAACTGTCTCCACATCCCTCTCCTCAATCCTTTCACACCAACAGGACTCTGTGTCCTCTATGACAGCCATATCCCAACAACTGTCATCTCTCCTCACTACTTGCAATTCTACACTTTCTACCACTTTGGCCAGCTTAAACACCTTAATAGGCTCTCTATCAAATTCTGTGTCATCAAACTTTGCTGATGTGCAGGACTCTCTTGAGTTACATCTTGCACAGCTCCAAACTTTGCTGTTCACAACCTCTGACAGGGAAAACATTATTAAGCTGACCTCCCTTGCTGAAACCCAATCATCCTCTCTTCAAAACTATCTTTCCCAACTTGCAGAGGTGAATGACAACCTGGCTTTCTTAGTGCATAGCCTGGTTGGTCCCAAGTCTGCTGCCAAAATTGCTGGCAAGCCTACTGACTTTGTGTCTTCAGGCAGACCAGGTGTTGAAGGTGCTGGTCCATCTCCTTCAAAGGGGGAGAAGTCATCTCCCTCAAAGACCAAGTCTAAGGGGGAGAAAACTTCTTCTCCGAAGGAGAAATCATTACCTACTGGTCAACCAGCAGGAGCATCTGCAACTCGTACAGTGGAAGGTGCCTCTCAAGCTGCTCAGCCTACTCAGGCTGAATCTCCAAACCCTGCTCAGTCTAAGGGGGAGGAATTCATTTCTGAGGCCAGGCTAAGCAGCAGAAGGAGGCACCTCATTTTAGAGGAAGAAGAAGAAGAGGAAGATACTCCTGAGGCTGTTATCACTACAACAGCTAAAGGAAAAGAAAAAGCAGCATCTGATCCTGAACAGCAGAAAGCAGCAGTGTTAATGTTTCACAAAGCCAGGGCAAAGGAAATGGGTCTTCCCATGGATAAATACTATGAGTTCAGAAATGAACAGCTTCAAGCCCTGGAAGCACTAAGAAAAGAAGAAGCCTCTGCCAAAGCTGCCAAATCTTTTGCACTTCAAGAAGCAAGCAAAATTAAAATGCCTTCTTTGGATGTGCAGAAGAAACTGATAGAAGCTGCTAAGGAATCAGCGGGTGAAAAGAAAGGTGAACAAGTTAAGGGTGCTCTGGTCTCTGTGACCAAACCAAAACAAGCATCCTTTGCAAAGGCCCAGTTCCATTTTGACAACATGGCAAGGAAAAAATTTCAGGATGTTGTTGAAAGAAGGCTTGCCAAGGAAGTAATCGTCAAAGCTGTCCCCACATCAAGAAAAGGCAAACAGTGGAAATTGCAGATAACAAGAATGGGTGCAACAGGCCCAGAACTGGAAACTTATGACTACACTGATGTTGCACAGATGGGGTACAGGGAATGGGTTGAGTTGGCAGTTGCCCTGAACCAGTCTAAGTGAGAAACGGCTAAGACTATTAGGGCATATATTAAGAAGCTGATGGAGAGAGTGCAGGATCTTGGCCTGATATCAAAAGAAGTCAGTGCGGGTTTCTCTGTGACATACCCCAAAATATAGGCTAGGAGGACAAGAAAAGATTCTGAGCTGGAGCAACTCCTTACCTTAATTGAACAGCGTGATTATGCTCTTGAGATGAAAGGAATTGACTATAGCCTGCCTAGTGGAGTAGAGTTTGAAGAAGGCAAGATAATTGAAGAACCTGAGTTGGGGGCATTTTTTGTAGATCCCTTAACACAGAAGAAATGCTTTCAAAGAGCATCAGATCTATACAAGATGGATCTGAGACAGCTTTCAGCCTTCGGACTAGCAGGTTCATTCAGGCAGTCAAGCTAGTGGAGAGCAGCCATCTGGGATCAGCTCAGAGGCTGCTATGAGAGATGAGAACTTCAACATCCCAAGTTTATCATCCTCAGAAATGAAATTCAAGATCTAGAGGAAACAAGGGATGAGCTTGAAAAGATGTTTGAAGGACCACCACCACTGGAGTGAAGTCCATCTACCATTAGGGTAGGTGAAGAATGGAAGTTGTCCATCTGTTGGACAGCCGTGCCATTATCTGCTCCCAAAATCAACAGTCCAAAGTGTTGAACTTTTTGTACATTAGTTGTACTTTGTTACATATGTTGTAACTTTGCTTATTTACATCAGTTGTAATATACATTAGTACATTAGTTGTACTTTTGTAAAAACATGTGTTGTTATGTAATCAAAATCAGTATATATAATAAACTGATCTTTTACTTTACTTAAATGTTATAATTTCTTTTCAGCAAGATGTATTGTAAAAATGTACAGTGATTATTGATTAAATCAGCTTAGACCGATTATTGCAAATAGGGGGAGATTGTTAGGCACAAAAAGGCCTCAGTCAAACCTGCAGTACATCTGAGGGGGAGAATTTTAATCAAACCTGTTGATGCATTTGAAGGTTGAATTTAAGCCCTGTTATATGCCTTATTGAAACCTGAAAATGATTTGCAATATCAGCCCAAAGCTGTTTACCATATTGCATTCGTTGCAACAAAGACAGTTTATCCAAGCTCTTCTGTCTGCTGAACAGGCTGGGGATAAACTGTCTACGCTGCTCTACTCCTTTGAGCAGCTTGGGCGTTTTTGAGAACAGGTTAAACACTTTCTGGAATATGTTTCCAAGTCATCATGTATTGTTTTTGGCTACAAGATCAGTTTACAAGTCGAAGACAAAGTGGAAAACAGAACTGCACAGCCTGCCCACGCTGTTCTGTTACATGAAGACAAAAAGATATTTGAAAAGGGTGACAGACCTTTTCGTATATCAAAATGGCATTAGCAAAAGAAGAAAGATGCAAAGTTGACATTCCTCTTTTGGTTAAAGCCTTATGCAACAGTGACAAAAAGGAAAAGACAAAGATTCTGCCATGTGAAGACAAAGGTACTTTATCAGAATGTGGAGAAAGGTGTTTTGTCCTTTTAGAAAGACTCTCCACTATCTCTTCTGTCCAATGAAGAAGACTCACTGAGATTCTCCTTTTGAGTATAAAAGGAAGCTTCTAAGGATAAAGATACAATCAAGAGTGTGAAATCAGAACGTGCATTGAAGTGTGTTATTCCATGCATGCAAGTCTGCTTATATAAAACAGTCGAGTGTGTCTAAGCTGTTCTTGTATAAGCTGTCCATCTGAGTCTTGTAAAAACAGTGAGTGCCTCTAAGTGAGTGTGATCATTGTAACTAGTCTGAGTGTGTTTTAGACTACTTAACAAACTGTTGTATCTGTCATCTCAGCTTGAACCTTTCCGCATTCAAGCTTGTTTGTAATTAACTTTTGTTGATAGTACATACAAACATTGAGAAAAGAGTGTTTAAGTTTTAAATTGATGTATTCACCACCCCCCCCCCCCTTCCTACAGCTTAGAGCTATACACTTGGGAAACCTTTTGGGACCTACAAACATCATCAAGGATCATCAATTGACAAGAATTCAAGGTAATAATTACTTAAATTTTGATACTTTTTAGTTTAGTTTCGGTTTCATAAAAACCGAATTGATGATTTGAAAACTTGGTTGCATGTCGGATATTTTAGAAGATTATGATGAGTTTAAGCTATTTTGGACAATCTTGATCAATTTATGAGGTTATTGATAGAAAAAATAGTATAAAATCAACCCCAATATGATAATATATCAATATATTACATTGCATGTTTGTGAATTCATAATTCATGCAATTCAATATATTACAATCATATGAACAATTATCATAAACACATAAAACCGAATGCTTCTATTAAGAGAGAAAAGATATTACATTGATTTCACGGTTTCTTGCTAAACAATCTTCTCTCAACATGCATTCACCTGTCCACTACCTTCTATTTTTCAATCGTACATTAACAGTACACACTCACACATATTTATACTCAATTATAACTATTTAGTATTTACAATTTAAACCCTAAACTTTTACAAATTAATTGTTTTCAACTCTATTATGAATTGTACCCAACAATCTCCCCCTTAGAGATGAAAACAATTTTCAATTAAAGTTCTCTGTTCAGGTTGATTCTTTTCTAGAATCTTCTTATTTACTATGATCTCTGAATCTTCTGATACAATCTTCTTCTTTATTTGTCTCTCTCTGATCTTCACATCTCTTCTTCTCTGATCTTCTCTTTTCTTGAAAGCACACTCCCCCTTGAATCGTGAATATCTTTTGATTCTCTCCCTTGATCAATTGTCTTGAGATGATGTAGCAATTGTCTTTAATTGACTTCAATGTACTCAACAATTGTCTCTGAACTCTAGCTTTTCTCCCCCTCATGATGATCATAAGAAATATGAACATCATGCAAAATCTTCAGAGATATTAATGCAATGAATTTACAATAGATGAAATAGAACAGCAATTACAATTTCAAACATATTACAAATTGATATTCGCCCCCTCAAATTGATATCCTCTCCCATATACTAAACAAATCTATCTCACTCTCCCTCAAAAATTTCATTTTCTTTACAAAACAAAGTCGAAGCTTTTCAACTTGACTTGAGGAAAATGAAACAAATTCATTTGTGAAATAACGAGTCTAGGTCCACATAGGATTCCTGTTTGCACAATAGACAATATCTATGTGACCTACTTTCAGCGCTAACACTGGTAGGATTTCCAAACATTCATCGTGAAATCCTTTATCATGAAAGAATCACTATTATTTGTTGCGGCTTAGTCACTTTGGACTAGCAGTTTATAGTCACGCAGACTGTTAGACTCGATGTGTCCTAAAAGTGTATATAATCAGCTCTAGACACAATGTGCATCAAATGAAATTGGAGACCGGAGCAACTGTCTTCCTTGTTTCAATATCAATAATATCCAAATGATATATCGATAGAAATGTGCTATATCTCTGTGATTATTGAAACAAAAATCTTTTGAGAGATAACTGAGTAGTTGGTGGGGTTAAGTGTACGCGTCACTGGGTCCATGACGTCTTTTTCAATATCAAGTCGCCTAGAGCTTTATAGATTATGTGGATTACCCAGCCGACACAGTGTAGGTAAGATTATCTTTTCTTCAAATCCTTACTCAACCCTCAGATCTCAGCATTTTTCAACTAAGCTCCCTCCGGCTCACTTTTGAGAAATAAATTCAGTCAGCTTTATAACAAAAGCATGATCTGATGCACCACCATCTCCTTTCAATACATCAATATCCCTCTCATTTACAATTTATCTCTGCTCGACCCTGTTAGTATCCCGTGATAACTGACACTTCTCAACTAATAAACCTAAAGAACCCTCACCCGCACAATCTATAGATGGTTTGCTTCTTGGGTAGGTCTTCCGGTTCCTGTTAGACCATAGAAGTGATATTTATGCTTATCACTCAGATTGGTGCATAATCGAAGTCAGCAGAAATAATCTTAAGTGTTTCAGCTCATGGGATACCAAGAAATTCAGCTCATTTGATATTGGAGATGATAATCAGAATAAATTTTGGGAATGATAATTTGGGAGATAGCAGAATGAAATGTACAATCTGATATAAGGTATGAAATGAATCAGTCTATTATAAAAAGAATTAGCTCATGGAGAATATGGGAGAATTCTTTGATCGGGAGAATATTAAAGAGAATCTCAGAAGTAATGAGATTTTGAACATCAAAGAGCTTAAATCAATTAATCTCAATGAGAGATTCAGAGAATCAGAAAATTATGAAACTATTTTGCTTTTCAGCTCAAAAACTCTTTTTCTGTGTGTCAAATATTTTCATGAAAAATCACACACAGTTTTGAAAAATGTCATCGTCAAAGTGCGTCTGAAACTCCCCCTGGAAATAAGCACACACAATTAGTCAACTCATAGAAATGAAATCAGGAGCAAAAAATTATAAAAATAAATCTCCCTCTAAATCAATGCAGCTTCAGAGTTGAATTCAGGGCAGGAATTCAAGAAATATTTGTCATTCAGACTCGGGTTCTAATCTGAAGTGAATAGAAGCCATTTGTCGCATTAGCTTGGGTTTCAGTCTAAATGAACTGAAAACCATTGTCTCTGGTTCATTGAAGTCTGGGTTCTAGTCTGAATTTAACTAGAAACCAATTTTGAGTTGAAGCACGGGTCTTGACCTGAAGTAATCAAGATCCTATTGAAATGAAGAATGGGTCCTTATCTTGAATGATAAGAAACATTTAACCTGTAAAATTTAAGATGTCTTTGGTATCCAAACAGATTTGGATCCAGACTTGTTAGCGCTCTTGGGTACCCATTTCAAAATGGGTTTTGGTACCCACTTGTACTTGGGTTTAGGTACCCATTGCAAGTTATAACTATCAGCTTCTCTTTCAAAAGCAGAAAACAAATTTCTTTGAGAGTGAGAAAATTGAATATCAGAATTTCTAAAGAAACTTAAATTCGAATGATCAGACTTTATCAAACTCTTCTTTATGAACAATTGTCCGGTTCTAGCCTGTTTCTGGTAATATTTGGTGTTTTTCTGAGAAATTCTTTTCTGTGAAGAATGACCAGTTGTTCAGCAACTTTATCTTTGCCTCTGTGTATCTTTAACAGATACTTAAGTTTAAGATCTGAAGAAGAATCAAATTTATAAAATTCAGTGGGATTATTTTCACTTTCTGTAGATAAATCAGAATGATCAACTTTGGATTTTAAACAAACTTAAGAAATCTCAACCTTTGATTCTTTTGAAGAAGGAGAATCACTAAGTTGTTTGGTAAGATGAAGTATCTGATCTTATAAACCTTTGATAATGACCAAATATGAATTTTTGTCATTATCAAATGATTGGAAATCAGTTTTAAAAGATTGTTCTTTAATTAAAAACATCTTTCTTTCATCTTCAAACAACTTAGATTTTTTTAAAAGTCTTGTTCTATCAGTAAGAACATATGTCTTTCCTTCTCAAGAGAATCTTTAGTTAAAGATAACTCTTCTTCAAAAGCAAAAAGTTCTTTTGATTTGTTTAAAACACAATTTTGATCAGTATGATTTGTCTTGGAAAGTAATTCTTCAAGATCTTTAACTTTCTTGTAAAGATCAGATTTTTCAGGCAAAAGATATTTGAGTTGAGTTGCAGTCTGAAAATTTTCTTGTTTCAGCTCCTCAAGTTCTTTAAGTAATTAAGATATTTTCAATTGATGAGGAAACTCTCAGAGTTTTGTTTTTCTATTAAGCTCTGAATTTCTTAATTCAGTATTTGTACGTCACGTAACGCCAAATGTTTATCAGTATTTAACTGAATGAGAATGTCGTAATTGTTCTTACGAATCTTTTCAGATTCAGTAAGTTTGTCAATCAGCTCAGACTTTGAAAAATGTTCATATGCCATTATGAATTGCAGAAAAATGAATCTTCCAAGATCTTTTATGGAAAAACTGAATGAATTCTTATAAAACTTTGAAAAATTATTTCTGTTTATGATTACTTGTGAAAGATCAGCTCTGAAATGACTTTTTGACCTTAAAATTTCAGCTTTTCTGCATAAAATTGCCCGTAACTTTTTTCTGGAGTGGTAGGCCTTCTAACGATATTCCAGTCAAAAGTTATGGTCAATTTAAGCAGCAAAGGTGAAATAGTCAAAACTCAAATGATATGGGACGAAACTCGAATGTATAAGAATCAAACTCGATTGATGAAGACTCAAATTCGAATAAAGAATCACCAAACTTGAATGAAGAAGTATAAAACTCGAATGATTGAGTATGAAACTCGAACGAACAAGAATGAAACTCGAATGAAGAAGAAATTAAACTCGATCAATTAAGCTTGAAACTCGATCAATTAAACATGAAACTCGAATGATTAAGGCTTAAAACTCGAATCATAAGGCATGAAACTCGATGAATGTATAATCAAACTCGAATGATATGATGTTCAACTCAAATTAAGTGATGTGGAACTCGAACAAATGTATGTTCAACTCGAATCAAAGCTTTATCAATTTCGATACACAGTGAATCAAACTCGAAGTAAGCATATATCAAACTCGATCAATTAAGAAATAAACTCGATCATAAAAGCATGCAACTCGAATAACATATAAATGAAACTCAATTGCTTTCTAATACAACTCGATTAACACTATGATTGTAACTTTGATCGAGTTTCAACAGAATATTTCAAATATCAACTTCAAAATTTCAGTTTTCAACAAAAATCCACAAATTGATTCCAGATTAAACTCGAATGTTCATTTTTAACACAGAAACACTTTTAGTGAAACAACTTTGGCTAATTTCAGATTAAAATTCAAAAATCAATCAAAAACCTCAAGAACACACACTTTTTAAAAAATTCAGTAAAATCCAAATTAAATCTTGTGTGTTTGGAATTAAAATCTGATGTTTATCACAATAGATTCGACTTTAAATGCTTCACTTTCGTTCCAATTTTCACTTCAATTCATCCACAGAATCAAAAACCTCAATTAATTATCTGTTTTCGAAAAAAAATTATCGTAACAGTGTTCGAAAAAATGAATTTTCAGATTCAAAAATTCACTCAAATTCAACCATATTTGGCTCTGATACCAATTGTGAATTCATAATTCATGCAATTCAATCAACATTAATGCAATCATATGAACAATTATCATAAACACATAAAACCGAATGCTTGTATTAAGAGAGAAAATATATTAAATTGAGTTCACGGTTTCTTGCTAAACAATCTTCTCTCAACATGCATTCACCTGTCCACTACCTTCTATTTTTCAATCGTACATTAACAGTACACACTCACACATATTTATACTCAATTATACCTATTGAGTATTTACAATTTAAACCCTAAACTTTTACAAATTAATTGTTTTTAACTCTATTATGTATTGTACCCAACAATGTTAATTATAAATGGGTTTAGTGAAAATTGATAAAAATCCGTATGAACATATGTAAGAACATGAAGAACATTTTCTGGAAAAATTATAGGTGTAAGGATCCGAATTCGGGTAGGACCGAATTCGGATGGGACTTATTTCAGATGACTGTTTAGGATCTTGCTTGGTCCGAATTTGATTGCCCACTTCAGATGATGTTCCATTTTGGATCACTATGATTTCGGATAACCTCTTTCGGATTCCCCACTTCGGTTCGGTTGGTCCTGATTTCGGATTAGGTACATCGGTCCGAAATCCGGGTGCCTGATCCGGGATAATCCGAATCCGGATGGCCAGCCCGAATGATCCGAATTCGGGAGATCCAGATCCGAAGTTTCGTTTTAATATTTTAATAACACAAATAAATGATATTTATGATGAAAGATTGATTAAAAGTAATATGAGATATATTAATATTTATATCTCATTAAGATTTCAAAGAGTCAAAGAAAATACAAAATGACTAATGAACTATTAGTTATCAGAATCAGATAAAAATAAAGACTTTAAAGCTAAAAGCTGATGACATTACTATGACATGATAAATTTTGGACAGGTTCAATTAATATCTGAACATTGATTTAAAGACTTAAAGATATTGAAAGCGGGTCTCAGAATTGAAAAGAATTGACAGAAGATCAGATTGACTAAAGATTTAAAGATAAATCCTGAGATAACTCAGGTGGTGGATTTTATATCTGCTTGATAAAGACTACAAGAAACAGTGAGTTATAGAAATTCAGCATTTCATGCGAGATTTCCGGTTGAGACATATTGTTGCTGATAGATTACTTGACATTCATATATGATCAACTGAATTGAGACCTGTGCTCACTATGGTTCGGTGATGCCCAGTGTATCATGATAGCTATTTGATTATCAGTTCACATGGCATTGCATTACAGTTCATTTCAGATATTGCTATGAGATTTATTGCTTTAATGACTTTGATGACTTAAGCTTTCATTATTGCTCAGACATTTGACTTATTGATTCAGCTTGATTAGCCTTGTCGGTCTAGTGTTCTAGACCATGCTATTTCACCAGTTCTATTGAACTTGGTAATGACCCTCCGATGTTCCGCCATGTTGATTTACTGGTAGCTAGCCCAGTATGTGGCTAATCCCCACGATTTAAGCGTGAGTGTAGCTTGAACATCATCCGACTCTATGACTTCTATGTCTCAATCATGAGTGGCTGTAGCGGCAGTCAAGATATATCGTGCAAGACCCATGATCTGCTTGATAATGTGTGAAATCTGAAAATCTATAATCTCACTAAGCATTGCTTACAGTTGCTACTTTATAATTTTTACAGGAAAAGATAAAGGGAAGTCTGTTGGACCTAGTTCTTAGGTCATTGAAGATCCAAGTTTTGAATTCACAGACCACTACTCAACAAAATTTTCAGTACTGATTGGAAGATGACAATTGTGGTGGTTTTGGGTAGACTTGATATGATTTTATGATGTAATGTATTAGATTAGATGGTACCCTTTATAAGTTTAATTTGAAAACTGTAACCTGTACTAAAAATTGTATTAAACTTATCCTAATATTTTGTACTTGTAATTTGAAATTCCGCAATATAATTACTCTATCTTAGTTATGATTGATATCGTGTTGCATGATGTGGGACCTAGACTCTGACGACTGCCCCGTAAGGGATGGTCTTCACACAAATGCAGATATCATGCACAATCAATAAGAAAACTAGACTGTTGTCGTCACACCGGATGTACCAACAGACGCCCCCTTGACGATAGCTTCTAGTTGTTGTTCATTGATCGCAATAGACTACAAGATTCAGAGACTATGAATACTGAAACTAGACAGCTATTGTCACATCGGGTGTATCAACAGACTCCCCCTTGATGATAGCTTCTAGTAGATATTCATTACTCTATAGAACACGGCTTGTTTAAGTTACTACCTTAATGGAGTCCCTGCTCAACACACACTTTGACAACTTTCTGATATTTCCTGCCTTCCGATCTTAAATTCTTATCAAAAGAAATTCCATGATCATGAAGCTGTGCAGGTCATCTTTAGATAGATTGACACGATGCAAGGGATCGTAGACTCTCAAAATCACCTTATCCTCTTTGTTCTCTATGACAGCCTCTCCAGTTTCACTGTCCTTGCCGGTTTGTAGAATAACTTAGTCCATGTCCTACCAGTCAGAGGATTTATTCTTATTTGAAACACGACTCTTCTACCAACTCTTGGATTAACTTTTCAAATCTTCCAGAACGACCCTCCCTTCTGATAGTTTTTGCAAACACCTCAGCATAAGAATCGTTTTCCTAGATTTATAAGGTCCTTCCATGCTAAATCAATCACTACACACTTCAAAACCTGATTCATCATTTAGTGCAGATTTCAGCATCTCTAGATATATCACATACTGATCTTCATTCATAACACCTTCATCGAGTGACTTCCAATCAGGTTTGTCTTTAGGTGTAAACGCTCATTCCTCAAGATCCTCCTGTTCTAAGTCATCTTCGAAGACGAACCTCATTTCTTCTTCATCCAACCCTGACAATGCTCCGATCAGACCTTATCTTCAGTTCCTTCTGTCGCCTCTGAATCCTTGTCTTTTCCCTTGTCAGCCGCTATGAACACCGACTCCCAATGAGGATCAGCAAGCTGAGCAAATTGTTGTCTTGAAAGATCTGCCAGCTCACTATTCGGCCCATCTTCTTTGACTTCTCTACAATTTTTCCTCCTGAGATGGACGATCTTTCAACAACTCCTCTAGTATAGCCTCCAGTTTTGCAATCTGTGATAAGTCTATAACTTATATGGTTTCCGAGTCATATTATGATCATTTTAAGCACCGATACTTCGTAAAATCCATATTATTACTCCAAGTTTATATTTCAGGGCCAAGATGTTAAAAAGAAGCAATCCGAGAGAATTCAGAGCAAATCGAGCTAAAGGGGGCGCAGGCCTACGCCACCCTACGCTCCACATACAGTCCCAACTGTCCAGATACGTTCCAGCACATGCCAGCTAAACCCTAGCCGCATCCGGGCGCTGGGGGGGGGGGGGGTGCGCAGGCTTGCGCCTGGCCTGTGCTAGTGCGTCGCAAAAACGCATTTTACAGCCTGTGGAACCCTAATCTCGACCTCCCTATAAAAACAAGTCGAGGGGCAGCTTTGGAGAGAGCCCCGACGTGTGTGAAAGTGTGTCGAAGCCCTGCCGGAGTGCATCTACGATACGAGAACGAAGACGGTGATTCGCAAGCTACCCAATGGCTCAGATCTATGATTGTGACGAGCATACGATGAACGGCTAATTCCATTAGCCATTTGCGGAGGATATACGACTAAGTTTACTCTACTTTAATTTCTCGTGCTTTGATTTATTTGTATTAAATGAGATCTATCATGTGTATGCAAATGATAAGCATTCAGCTATGATTATGATTGTATGTTTTGATTGGTAGAAGCAAGATAGTTTATCGTGGTACTATTATTTGTGCCGAGTCCATTATCTTAGGGATTAAGACAAGTATTAATACTACATACGCTATGCCGAGATTTATTGGTTAAGACAAGTTTGATTAATCTAGTCGCGCAATTGGTTATGTCGATGTGATCGTTGCATGAAATTATAGTGAGTAATACTTATGCCGTCGTGAATGGTTATTCGTCTCTTGATTGTTTATCTTCTACGTTAGTTCCTTCGTCATTAGTTTTAGTTACAAAGCGATTGCAAACCATCACTCTAAACAATTCATTGAAATCCACAAATTCACAATTTAAAAGCTTTCAATAAACTTATAAGGTTAATAACGTAATCCTAATTACGACCACACACCCTGTGGATTCGACCCTTACTTCTCTAGCTAAATAATGGGTTTAAGGACTAATTCTGCGGGTCACAACGATGACCCGTCAGACTTTTGGCGCCGTTGCTGGGGAGTGTAACGGTAGTTAAGGTTTAAAGTTAGTCTGTTGCCTTAGTTTTAAGTAATTAAGTTTAAGTTCCTTTCTTTGCTTATTTTTAGTCTTTATTTTAATAATAATAATAATAATAAGTAAAATAAAAAAAAATTTAAAAATTGAAAAAGGTTTTGTAGTCCTCTACTTTACCACAAAAAATATAATTAGTTTTTTTAAAGTATTTAATTAAAGTATTTTATTTAGTGTATGCACCCACGTCGATCGTCTAAAGGATTGCCGCTACAATTCGAACCTGAGATCGAAAAAGTAGCGAGATCGAACCGAAAGACTGTCGGGATTCAAATCAACAATTAATCACGGATAATTTAAACGAACAAGAGCAAAAAATTCCAAATTTAGAGATTCCTAATTTAGAAAGCCCTCCGATTTCGCCGCGAAATCGTGACCAAGAAGAACCTGAGTGCATAGCTGCTTGAATGGGTGATCAACAAAGACGTACGGTTGAGTCGCATTACCGTCCAGGTGATGTGCCCGACCCGTCTCCAATTCGTTATCCCGAAAACGAGAACGAACCTGAAGTTCGTCCCCAGTTATTCCAAATTCTTCCGATCTTTCGAGGGATGCCAAGTGAGGAATCCACATCTAGCTGAGTTCACAGCTATTTGTAAAGCCAACCATGTTCGAGGTATAACAACTGATGGTTTAAAACTTCGACTATTTCCTTTCTCGTTAAAAGAGCAAGCGAAGAATTGGTTCGTATCCTTATTAACCAATAGAATTACAACATGGGATCAAATGAAACGAGAATTCCTTAATGAATACTACCCCATTAGTAAAACAACTGAGAAAAGAAAGGAAATTAGCGGATTTAAAAAAAATCGGGCGAACAATTTTACGAAGCGTTCGATCGTATGAAACGAATTACTGAAAGCTTTTCCACACCACGAGGTACCCAAAAGTATGATTATCAAAACATTCCTTGATGGTATGAGTCAAGAAAGTTGTAATATGATTATAGTTGCCACAGGAGGCACATTTTTAGGTAAAGAAGACGATGAAGCTTGGGATTTGCTTAGTCAACTCGCTAAAGGTCTTAAAGTCCAAGCTGGTTCTGAAAATAGCATAAGTGTTCAAGTTATAGGCATAGATAATGCCTGGAAACGTGAGGTTAATAGTGAGATATCAGAATTAGGAAAGAAAATAGATCAATTGATGAAGGGTTTTACAAACCCTAGTGTATCATGTAATTGTGTTACATGCGGAGATCCATCACATCATTCCGACGCATGTCCTCAAGTGCAATCCACTGAGGAATTTGCTAATGAAGTTTACGGATTTAGAGCTCATCAAGAGAGGGATAATCCATTTTCTGAAACGTATAATCCGGGATGGAGAAACCATCCCAACTTTCGATGGGAAAATGATCAGCCTACCAATCATCAATCCTAACCAAGATATGAACCACTAAAGAGATAATATCAATATGGTTCAACTTTAGCAGCTAAGGATGAGCGATATTATAAGTCAAATCATCGTAATCAACCACAATTCCAGGCGGAAACAAATATGACTTCTGCACAATTTGCAGAGTTCGCTGAATTTATGAAACAACAATCAGCTATAAGTACTAAGACCATGGAGATGTTAACTCGCCAGATGGGTCAGATAGCTGAGTCGCTTACTAGGCGTGAGGAGGGGAAGCTTCCTAGCAATATTGTTCCCAATCCTTCACACGCTCATCATCATAACAATAAAAGGAACATGAGATTAACGAAGTTAATGAAGTAGCTAAGATAACCACATTAAGGAGTGGAAGAGATGTAGACAATAAAATAGAGATGCCTAAAGAGAAAGAGGCAGAAGAAGATACCGACAGTGAAGTCGTGTATGAGGAGAAATAGGATCTAAAGAAGAAAGAGATTCCTAAGAAGGTTTCTTTTATGTAGCCAATTAAAGCAGATATTCCAATGCCCAATGTTGGGGAGGCGGATAAGAGTCAGGACACTTTAATTCCTCCTCCTTATCCTGCTGCTTTAGAAAATCCAAAATCTTCTCCTTACGGCAAAAGAGGCCCATAACCTGAGGATCTTTGTGACTTATTCAATCAAGTTAAGATCAATATTCCTCAGATAAAGGCCATTCAACAGGTTCCATCTTATGCAAAAATTTTGAAAGATCTCTGTAGTAAGAAAATATAAGGTGTCGCTCCTAAAGCAGATCAATCTAACTGAACAGTTGAGTGAAGTAGTTTCTAGTTCTCTACCTCCTAAGCTGAAAGATCCTGGATCATCATTGATTCCAGTCACAATAGGCAATGTCCAGATTAAGAAGGCACTCCTTGATCTTGGAGCTAGTGTTAATAATTTACCTGGAAACTTGTTTGATAAACACGATCTAGGTCAGTTATACTCAACTAATATTATATTACAACTAGCAATTCGGTCAACCAAGTGCCCAAGAGGTATTTTATCAGATGTCATAGTAAAAGTTGGAGATTTTTACTATCCAGTTGACTTCCTAGTATTGGACACCGAAAGTTGAATAGGAGATGATCAACCGACTATTATCCTAGGAAGACCTTTCTTAGCCACGATTAATGCACAAATTAATTATTGGACGTGAGAAGTGGATATCGCCTTTGGTAATAGGAAATTAAGACTGAACGTATTTAATGCTTCAAGTGTCTCTGCTATTGCTTAAGAATGTTATCTTGTAGACATGGTGGACGAACTTGCGCCGCAGCGTAGATTGTTAAACAACACCAAAGATGCTACTGAGTTATTTTTTGCTGAGAATGAGTTAGCCAAATTAAATCACCGTGGACCCATAGGACTGAAAAATTACCCAAACCTTCAATAGAGCAACCACCTGTTCTAGAATTGAAGGAGCTGCCATCTCATTTAAAATATGTTTTTCTAGGTCAGAATGACACTTTGCCTGTCATAATTTCATCGGATCTGACTGAAGTGTAAGAGAAAGCTCTACTGCAAGTATTAGTCAGATATAAAGAAGCAGTAGGATGGACGATAGCTGATTTAAAAGAAATTAGTCCCACCTTGTGTATGCACCGAATCATTACTGATTCAGAAGCTAAACCAGCTAGGGATGCACAAAGGAGGTTGAATCCTAATTTGAGAGAGCTAGTTAAGAAGGAAGTATTATAATGGTTGGACGCTGGAATTATATATCCTATATCTGTTAATAAGTGGGTAAGTCCAACCCAAACTGTGCCCAAGAAATCGGAAATTACAGT
The DNA here is from genome assembly GCA_020465985.1 of Centrapalus pauciflorus. NCBI lineage: Eukaryota > Viridiplantae > Streptophyta > Magnoliopsida > Asterales > Asteraceae > Centrapalus > Centrapalus pauciflorus. The sequence goes on from JAANYP010001810.1 coordinate 114,887, forward strand.
CATTAATACTGAAGAAGGAGAGAAGATAACTACTCGCCCTGTAACTAGGTGGAGAGTTTGTATCGATTACAGAAAACTCAATGCTGCTACTTCAAAATATCATTTTCCGCTACCATTTATAGATCAAATAGTGGAAAAATTAGCAGGACAGAAGTTTTACTATTTCCTGGATGGATATTCTGGTTATAATCAAATCCCAATCGATCCAGAGGATCAAGAGAAAACTACATTTACTTGTCTCTATGGCACCTTTGCCTACCGAAGGATGCCCTTTGGACTATCTAATACACCCGCCACATTCCAGCGATGTATGATGGCTATATTTTCAGATATGGTGGGTGGTTCTCTTGAAATATTTATGGATGAGTTATCCATATTCGATAAAACATTTGAAGATTGTCTGGGACATTTAGAAAAAGTCCTAAAGAGATGCACTGAAACCAACTTAGTATTAAGTTGGGAAAAAAGCCATTTTATGGTAAAGGAAAGGGTAGTTCTAGGTCACATTGTGTCACACCCCGTTACCTCGGTTGGAAATGAAGCGTGACGTCGCGAAAGCATAACCATAATCATAACGAACGACCACTATATGGACGTTTTTAAAATACAACGTTAAAACTTTAAAATATAGCAATGTTATACATAGTCCAATATGAGAAATGAAGTTCGCACAATACGGAGATTTAATTCCATAATTAAAATATCCAAAATAATGCAGCTAAATCTCCGTTAATTTTTAATATGCATGCAACTCCATGGATGCGGAAGCTTGAAAGTAAATACGTCCGAAGGCATACTTGCCTTAATTTCCTGAAAATACATGCTAAAATACGTCAACATAAATTGTTGGTGAGCTCATAGGTTTACACGTAAATCTGACTTGTATGGACAACAACAGTAGAGTTTGAATTTATAAAATCATTAATTCCATGTTATGTATTACATATAAACCATCATGCAACCGAAGCTTAATTAAAAATGAGTTTGCCCTGTGCAGTATTCCCATATGTAATACCGTGTGTTAAATATATATGCACTCGCTGTTAGCCAACCCGAACTAACCCGAATGGGGGACATGACTCCCGATAGATCTATCCACAATATATTCGCGGTTACAGATAAATGCAATTAACAGTTCATGATATAAGGGCTGATGGAACCACATGTGTAATACATAATAGAAATGAAGTTTTTTTCATGTCCATATTAAAATGTGGCATGTATTTCAACCCCAAAATATAGCAGTGTGAAAATGGGGGCTCTGAGGACTCACCGAGCTTGTGATGGAAAAAACGAGCGAAAAATGCTATTTAGCGAAAATGGATGGATGATGCACCGAGTGAGTTTAATCGAGCCCTAAATGATAATAAGGACTTAATATCTCTAATATATGATAATATATATATATTTATAGATTTTTATATCTTAAATCACCCAACATTACAAGTTTATGAAAACCCGCTTGAAACGTCAAGTTTATATATATATATATATATATAATTTTCCAGCTTTTTCGGAGGTTTTTCGGCCTACTCTGAGGCTGTTTTTTACCAAGCTCTAAAATGTTTTAGGCTTTGGTTTTCTAGGACATTAAACTACTATATACAAATGATTTTTGTAAGGTCTACCACTACGGATCTATCTAGACGCGAGACCGTCAACGAGTGCGGAATCCTCGTTAACGGGTTGACGGAAGCAACTCTCACTCGGAACACGGAGACTATCAACCAGCTGTACGAACGAACACGAACGCACCTACTAGATGATTCTCTCCGAAAGAACACTCACAAAGCTGATAAACTCGAAATCGCCTTTTGCTAATCACCCACACAAAATCTGCAAAAGTCTCTTAATAATTCGAGTCTATCCCTAATTATAGAGGCTCATTCGAGTTTGCCATGGGCCAAACTCGAATCAGGCCCAAGGCCCATTCGAGTTTGTCCCCTTGACATTCTCGAATCTGCCTCTTGATGTACATTCGAATCTGCCTACTAGGGCACATTCGAATCTGTTATAGATTCGAATGCCAATCTTAGAGAATTTGAATTTACTCTTTCACATATTTAACTTAGTATTGAAACTTATGTTTTTAACTTATGCTTGATTTTATCTTTGATCTTTATGTTTGAACTTCTTGTAATCCGTTACATTAAGTTCAACCATACAAACAATAACTATCAAACATATATAAACATATATATCAACACTCGTTAATTTCCAATACTTTGTATATTACTTAAACCAAAATGCTAGATCACTTAGACTGCTATCGTCACACAGGGTGTACCAACAGACTCCCCCTTGACGATAGCTTCTAACAATAGACACATTTGATTAAGAACTTTGTTTATTTATTTAAACTGCTGCCAGCATACAAGCCTTTCTCGATACACACTTTAACTACATTTTCATATTTCCTAGCCTCACTATCCATATGAGCGTCGCTTGAGATTCTATGAGCATGTAGCACTTGAAGGTCATCTTTAGAAAGGTTTACAAGGTGAAGGGGATCGTAGACTCTAAGAATCACTTTTTCTTCAAAGTCTTCCATCACAGCTTCTCCTGTCTCACTTTCCACATACCACCAATTTAGATTCTTCATGACGTCCTGTGGCATTGGTTTGAGAGGAACCTTTCTCAGACATCTAACTGGTTTGTACAGTATTTTCATCCACGGACGACCAGTTAGAGGGTCAATTCGAGTATGGTCCATTACTCGTTTACCTACCCTTGGATTGAGCCGTTCGAACTTCCTAGACCTGCCTTCTTTTCTTATGATCTTTGCAATTATTTCAGCGTAAGGGTCGTTGCCTATGTTGATTAGCTCCTTCCATGCTAACGCTTTTATTTCAATCTTTGCCAAGGAGTTGAACACTTTCAGAGTTTTTCTGAGATACTGGAGACCATCTTTTCTTTTGATAATGAATAGCTGCAATTCCTGATCAAAGAACCAGCTCAATATACTTCCTGATAGCTCTCCAGTACCCGGCACACGTATCTTCTTTTTCAGCTCCAACTCTCTTTTCTCTGCCCTAAACCATAGTTTTCTTTTCTCTTCATTGGTAAGTTCTCTGGCAAGTTCTTCACTTGATTATTCAACATTTAAAGCAGCGTGTACCACTTCTATGTCGATCATATGATTTCATTCCGTTATGTAAGTATCTGTGATGGGGTTTTGCTGAACAATGATTTCATTTGCTTCATCATCTTCATCAACACAAACTTCATCATCAGATTTCCAATCTGTTACGTCTTCCGGCACAAATTCTCCTTCTTCTAACTCCTTCATTTCATCCTCAAAATCAAAGCCAATGTCCTAAGGGTCTTCATCGATATTCATTAGTGCTTCGGTCATTTCATGTATCTCCGACTCTGTGGCTTTTGATGAACTGGCTTCTCCTCCTCCAGCTCCCGATTGACCTGGCTCCCCCTGAGTCTCAGTAAGCTGAGCAGGAGAAAAATCTACTGGCTCATCTCATTGCACATTGGGATCATTGCCGTCATTGTCTCCATCCTTATCTTCATCCCTGGGCGGCTCTTCTTGATCACGGCAGCTTTTCTCCCCCAGAGCCTTTAGATTTTGCAATAATTGCTCAATCAGGGAGCGCATCGATCGTATCTCAGCCGCTTGATCAGCAACAAAAGTTTTCAGCTCCAAGTTTTCTTCCTGAACCTTGCCCACAACCTTCTTCAGTTCGGCATTCTCGATATCTAGTTGGTCATTATGCTTTCGTATTTTGCTGAGAGCCGTTGTCAAACAAAAGATTTGAATGTGTTGGAAGTCGACTCTGCTCTTCAGCTCAGAAAAACGTTGATACTCCATGAACGCGGATGAAGTGGATGGTATGGACTGTATGGGTGTTGGAATGATTGGAGATGGAATGTATGGTTCAACGGGTGGTGGTGGTGGTGGTGGTATGGTAGTTTGAGCGGGTGGAGGTTGAGGCATTTCTGGCTGTGCAGCAGAAGCTGAGGTAGCTCCCTGCATAAATCGATGTCGTTTAGCCCTTTGTCTTGTTACCAACGGAGCAACTTCTTCCTCCTCAAAATCAGAGTCATCAGACTCCCTTGATGCTCGTCGCCTCGTAGCTTCTCCAGTCACCACCAATCGCGATCCATAAGTTCCTATCTGAACGGTTGGTTCTTCGGTTACAGTATCTGGAACTTCAACTTCAATCTCTTCCATATCTTCAGATTCAGTATCTGAGGAGGACTTGTCATTACCGGTTTGCTCAGGCTGATACTCATCAACTTCCCTATGTACATCAATCTCTCCCTCTGGTGGTTTTAATAACTCTCCAATAAGTTCAGCAGTTATTGCCTCATTAGCATTTGGACCTGCTGCCCAAATCTCTTCCAATGTTTGTGTGATCGGATCAGATTCAATTGGTGCATTTGAAGGTCCAGCCTCTTGTGGCTCTTGAACTTGACTAGTAGAAGGCCATTCTGCCTGTATTTGACTCGTAGAAGGCCTTTGACGTCTTCTCTGCTGCTGAGGCCTTTGTTGTTGACGCTGCTGCTGTGGCTGTCGTTGCTGAACTTCCACCGCCCCTGCCCAATTGGCATCATCAGGGGCTACCAAGTTCCGGTCGATTACAGCCCCAAACAAAGGTCGCTCTACCGGGACCGCAAACCTTCCTCTATGAGAGGAACAATCTGCAAAAATCCTCTTATCGATAACTGCTACGCTTTGAATGTCATTAAGCTGCGGCAAATTTGGCCAGAAATGCCTGATGAGCATCATCACAAAGCGGGGGTAAAGTAACAATCTTTCTCGTTCCGGAGCCGTTATTTGATGAACGAACTCTGAGAAGAACATTTCGGAGAAACTGAAACGGCGATTATAAACCAAAGCGATCATGCCAGATTGAATCTTGGACACTATGTAATCAAATCCCGCTTTCTTTGCCGCGAAGCATACCATGAACACGTGCGCCAGATATCGCCATTTGCCAATGAGCGCACTCTTCATATAGGATGTCTTAGTAATGTCCAAACTATATCCCATCCTTACAAAGGCAGCCTGCCTAATACTTAATGGGAAATCTATAGGCCCATTCTCTTGCTCCTGAGTTCCCAGCTGAAGCACTTGTCGAAGAATATCAGCAGAAAACACCAATGTATTACCAGCGATCCTTGTCCTAAGAACTGTCGGAGTGACAGTGCAATCGACTTGCAAATTTTCATAAAATTGTCGCACATACGGAATGACGATTTGGATGTTATGAGACAATGCATATGATATTCTGGATTCCACCAAGAAATCCACCATTTCACGGAAAGCCTGCGCTTCGGGGATTGCATGGTCAGGGGAAATGACCATATTATGCTTCGGAACAAAGACTCTATCTGCCATGTCTGCACAATATATCAAATAATATTAGAATTATTAAAAATGAATAAACTTGTTTAAATTCAAATTTGTTTACTTTTGTACTTGTTCAAGGACAAAATCTAACACTTATGAATTTCACAAGTTTAATTAAGAATTAAATTAAATAATTCAAATATAATGACAAACTCGAAATAAACAGATTCGAATTAACATCTTTTCGAGTTTAATGTAACATTCGAGTTTAATGACCAATTCGAGTTTACTGACAAACTCGAATCAGGCCATGAACAGACTCGAAGGAGTCGGCCACAACCATCACTGAAATCCATGATTTTAACCATTTTGGACTCAGAAAGTCACATCTATTAGTCCTACTAGGTTCTAATCAATGATATTAGTAGTTAATTTGAGTTTTCACCGGTTCAAAGTTTGTAATTTTGAAAAACAAACTTTCTACCAATAAAACTTCAAAATCTAACGATTTTGGCTTAATTGGAGTATAATACTACTTAAATCTTGTACAAAACACTTGATTATACCTAGATCTATGAGTAGTATCGAACCCACACGGACAGAAACTCGACAAATAGTTATTTCTTGAAAACGGCAAACTCGAGAGAATAGATTCGAAATCACCAGACAAACTCGAGGGAACAAATTCGAAAACAGATGAATAAATGACCATTACTGTTAACCTATTTATACCACCAACCTTCGAGTTTAGTGACATATTCGAATCTACTGATAGATTCGAGCCCTGTCATATTCGAGTTTAGATTAAACTCGAATTCACCCTAAAACTTCGAAAATCTCGAAAATTTTTGAAATAAATTCAACTTTTTCAACCTTTTCAAACTTATTGTGTAATGGAATAAACTATGCCAAATCTTTTACCCAAAGCACAAGATTTTCACGCAATGTTTATTTTATTCAACTATGAATGCACCCTCAGTAACTTTGACCTTTTTCCTAAGTAAAATAAAATAAAATAAAATAAGTAAAAGTAAAAATAAAATTTTTAAAATTTAGACTTAAACTACATTTCTCAAAATTTACAACCTATGCTAAACACTTAACAAATTATTTTTGACGAGCATAGTCAAAGAAAGGTTCAATCAGATAGCGGTGTCAGATACTCACTTTCAGTACTTAAACTTTCACACTTAGGAATTTTTGATTCCTTTGATTGTTTGGCGTGACATACTCGTTTAGCCGATTGTTGGTATTTACCCCTTTAAACATGCTACATTTCGGAATATCCCTTGGCATTGTTATTTATCATGAAATTATCGTACGTGACTCAGACATAGACATACTTTTATGATCAAGGCATACAGACAAGGATTCTAACTTTTTGGTATTTGCAAACTTTCTTTAAAAGACAAACATCGGACACGGGTCTGTATTTACATACAACAAAGTGTCTTAGTTTGACTTAAGGTTTATTTTTAAAGCTAGCAAGACAGCGGTGATAGGTCTGTACCGACGTACAACAAAGCGACTTATCTTGCTAACCCGAATCAAAACATAGGCAACAGGTCTGTACTTACGTACAACAAAGTTACGTGTTTTTGACTCTCAATTCCTTATGATTTTTCTATGCTTTCCATTTTAAGATGTATTTGATGTTGCTATACATCCCCAGAAAGTTTGCATACCTCATTTAGATTCAAAGTTTGTATGTCTCGTACATAAAAATTAAGACCGATTGGTCATGCATCTAAGTTAGTGACACGTTTGACTTTTTCTTGAATATTTTATTAGCCTTGAGACTCCCTATATGTATTATGCCTACCAACACATCAAACTAAAATAAAGTATAACACTTAGAATTTTAGGTGCATTATGTGTGAAAGCCTAAACACTTAGAGTTTGTAACGACTGTGGTAATTTTCGTCACTTTGAACCTAAGCATCTCAGACTTAACTCCTTTTCTGATATTCTCTTTTTTTTTGAATTTTTTATGGTTTTCTCTCTTTTTTCTTTTGTTTTTCATAAGAAATAGGAAGAAACTAAAATAACCTATTAACTTACTCAAAGTAGAAACTATCCTAATTTAGCAAACTTACTATAAAAAGAAAGAAAGAAAGACTACAGCTATATAAGGAAATAAAACTTCTACTAAGGTCAATTTACTCTGGATTGCGCATTCCATTTAGTTGAATCAAATATTCAAACTGTGACTTATCAAACGCTTTGGTAAATAAATCAGCATTATTATCGTCTGTTGCCACTTTTACCAATTTGATTAAGTTCTTTTCAGCACAATCACGAATAAAATGATGCCTTATGTCTATGTGGTTTGTTTACTGTGTTTAACTGGATTATTTGTTATAGCAAATGTAGATTGATTGTCTATCCTAATGGGAGTTTGAGTGTAAGCCAAACCGTAATCCCGCAATTGTTGTTGTATCCACAGAACCTGTGAGCAGCAACTACCAGCAGCAACATACTCGGCCTCGCACGTTGACACGGCTACCGACGTCTGCTTCTTGCATTGCCAGGAAACCAGTCTCCCTCCTAGGAATTGACAACATCCAGTTGTTGACTTGCGCGTCAAGCCGCATCCTCCGTAGTCAGAATCCGTGAACGCCTCCAACTCTAGATCTCCCTCCGCGTGATACCAAAGTCCCAGCTTCGGTTTCGACTTGAGGTATCGTAGAATCCGCTTCACAGCTTTCATGTGCATCTCCTTCGGATTAGCTTGAAACCTAGCACAAATACATACAGCAAACATGATGTCAGGTCTTGAAGCAGTTAAATACATAAGTGATCCAATCATGGCTCGATATAATGTCGGATCCACATCGGTATCACTTTCAGTACCCGGTCCGAGATTGCAATTCACTTGAATCGGCATGCTGAAATGAGCTGTCAGTTTCGTCCCTTCCATCCCGAAGCGGTCTAATATGTCGTAGACATACTTCGTCTGATGGATAAACATTCCTTCCTTCTTCTGGTCAACTTGCAAGCCCAAGAAGAAATTCAACTCTCCCATTGCACTCATCTCGAATTTCGACTTCATCACCTTCTCAAAATCCTTGCACATTTGTTCGTCGGATGATCCAAAGATGATATCATCGACATACACTTGTACCAAGATGAAGTGTTCTCCTTTTCTCTTAACGAATAGCGTACTATCAATCCTATCCCTTTCAAAACCGTTTTCTAACAGATGGTTGGATAAAGTCTCCTACCACGCCCTTGGTGCTTGATGCAATCCGTACAGAGCCTTATCTAATCGATATACTCTGTCTGGATATTTTGGATATGTAAATCCGGGTGGCTGTTCTACATACACCAGTTCCTTCACTTTCCCATAAATGAAAGCACTCTTAGCATCTAGTTGATATACCTTAAAGCCCTTGAAGCAAGCAAAAGCCAGAAACAACCTAATGGCTTCCAGCCTTGCTACTGGCGCAAACACCTCATTGTAATCGATTCCCTCCTCTTGGTTGAAACCCTTTACAACTAACCTAGCCTTGTTGCGAGTGACTATACCCCGATCGTGTCTTTTGCACTTAAAAACCCATTTGGTTCCTATGGCAATTTCCCCTCGAGGTAATGGAACTAACTCCCACACTTCTAGTTTCCTAAACTGAGAGAGTTCTTCCTGCATCGCTTCAACCCAGGGGTTATCCTTTAGTGCCATTTGCACATTTTTCGGCTCTACTTGCGAGATGAAACAAGAATAGAGGCAGGTATGATAAGCCTCGGAGTCATTTATCATCGACAACAACACAGTGTTGTTATTTAAACTACTCCTAGTCCTCACACCCTCATTAGGATTTCCTATGATGCTTTCTATAGGATGGTTCTTGTTGATCCTAGAGGTCTCTATCTCGTCAACTCTCAGATTATCTCCTAAGTTAGATCCTATTTCACCTAATGGGGGAACATCCTCAGATTCCACATTTTCCTCCTTGTGGACAGTTTCCTCAGAGTTGGAATTTGTTGTCTGAGTTTGATTCTCAGTTGAAGGTGCTTCTGGATCAGTGACTTCTGGAGATCCATCTTCAGTCAAAGTAGGCTCAGATGTGGATTGAAATGTAGTCCTCGGAAAGGTATGACCTTCGTCATTCAGATTCAACGTCGCCATGTCCTTTTCGATTGTACCTGCATTACCATCCAAAGGAATGCTAAATGACTCAAACAATTTATCATAGTCAAATATCCATTCCGGACCTGTTTGGGGTTCATGTGTATAGCTTGTGACTTCAATGTTATACACAATCTCTACTATACCATTCGTTTTGTTAAAAACCCGTTTTTTTGGTGAGTTCGGCACATAACCTAGGAAGTATCCTTCGTCAGCCTTTTCACCAAACTTAGATTGATGTTTTGTTCGCAATAAAGTACATGGTACCCCAAACGGTTCGAAGCCAGTTAAATTAGGTGGCCGTTTATTCAAAATTTCATAACAGGTTTTGTTCAAAGATTTGACTGTAAGGACTCGGTTTAAAATATGGCACGCGGTATTCACTGCCTCCCCCCAAAACATGGTAGGAAGCTTTGAATCCGAAAGCATAGTCCTTGCAGCCTCAATCAATGTCCTGTTCTTTCTTTCGGCCACCCCATTTTGTTGTGGCTCATAGGGTGCACTAAATTGATGCACTATGCCCTTTGAAAGACAATATACACCAATTACAGTGTTTTTAAATTCTGTTCCATTATCACTACGAAGACTTTTAACCCGTGTTCCATAGGAATTCTCCACTTGGTCTAAGAACCCGATGAGCTTGGAAGTCGTCTCGTCCTTTGTACCTAAATAGAAAACCTAAGAAAAACGTGAGTAATCGTCACTGATAACTAAACAGTACCAACTACCTCCTATACTCCTTTTGTTGATTGGTCCGAAGAGATCCATATGCAACAAATCGAATGTAGAGGTTATGGAGTTCTGAGTCTTTGACTTGTGCGCCTTCTTATGTTGTTTGCCCTTCTTGCAAGGTAGACACTTGTCCTCGAACTGAAAACTCTTCATAGGCACACCTTGCATCAAACCATTTTTCGTAATATAATTCATCTTTCTCAGGTGCAAGTGTGCCATGCGTCTGTGCCACAAAACTGATTCAGTTTCCGAAGCTTTAGATAACAAACAGATTGGACCCATCGAAGATTCAGGCTTGTTCATGTCGAGCATATACAAGTTGTTCTTCCTTGGAGCCCGCATCAATATCCATTCTTCTGGAATCTTGAACCCCAGTTTTAGCACCAACGCTTCAGTGTCAGTGAACAACACTGAATTCTTGTTGTCACAGATTTGAGATACACTAATGAGATTGTGAACCAGTTTATCAACGTGATAAACTTGATCCAACTTGATCGTCCCATTAGTGACCACTCCAGTACCCGTGATGTTTCCACCCTTGTTTCCCGCGAATGCTACAAATCTCCGATTCCCACCCTTGAAGTCTGTAAGGAGACTTCTTTCCCCTGTCATGTGCCTGCAGCATCCACTGTCGATGAACCATTTTGTTGTTTGGACCTGTGGTTATCTCCTGCACATGAAAGAATATAGGTTAGTTATCACGGGGAACCCAAGCCATAACTGACTTGGTAATACCATTCTCGTCCACATACTTAAACTCTTTCAAATACCTATCTCGCCTTTCAGGTGACTTGGGTCGTTGAACAGGAGTTTGTTGTGGTGCCGAGTGATGTAAATTCACTCTTTGCCTTTGAGTAGGCATTTGTTGTGGAGCTCTTGAATAATTTCGATTATATTGCATTTCAGATTGAGATCCCTGAGCTCTAACCGGTGTGTGATGTCTAACAGGAGTGTGTCACCTAACTGGAGTGTATGCTCTGCTAGGTGTTGTGCTCCTATATTGTTGTTGAGGGCCAGACCTAGATTGATTAATGACTCGATTCGGTGAATTAGTCTTAACCACTTCTTTTGGTCCAACTTTTACCGGTATTTGTTTCACAACTTGTTTTGGTGTTGCCTGCACAGTTTTCTCGGTACTCTGAGAACTACTAGTGCTCGCCACACTTGTTGAAGGCTTAACTTGTGTTGGCTTCCCTGTCTTAGGTGTAACATCAATTTTCCTAAGCGGACAGTTAGAAGCAACATGCCCCTTATCATGACATCTAAAGCAAGACATCTTGTCAATGGACTTCTTGTGTGTGCCCTTAGACCTAGGTGTCTCACTAGTGTCTGGTTCTTTTTGTGTATCTTTAGTGACTGGTTCATCATCCTGATTATTAAAATCAATTTTATGTGTTCCTACAGGTGTTTCACCAGAGGAGGACACAAATTTGACTTTCTTAATCTTGACGTTTGTATCAGTCACCTTAGGTGTATTTTCTTTTACAGGCTCAGACACTGGTGCATGTATTTCCTCTAAGTCTACTGATTTCTCAGTTTTCTCCTGAGGTTGAGGCACATAGTTTGCATTAAAAGGTGGAGGAATCTCATGACATCCTAGACCTACAGGCTTTTTAGATTGGCGTTGGGCATCTAAAACTTTCCCTAGGTTTAGACTTGAGTTCCTAAACTTTTCTAGCATACTATTGGCCTCAGCTACCTTCACCTTAGTTTCAGCTAACTCTACTTCTTTGGTCTTAAGATCTTTGGTCAAGGCCTCTACATGCTTATACATTAGTTCTAATCAAACACACTGCTCATCAGCTTGTCTTTTAGAACTATGACATCTTGTGCATCAGCTTTAAGCTTGTCCCTAAGATCTTGCTTAATATTAATCAGGCTAGCATTATCTGTCTTAAATGACCCATTTTGAGCAGATATATTTTTATGTGACTCTAATACTAGGTTTAACCTGTCGTTAGAAGTAACACATAACACACATAATTCATGGAAAAGAGAGTAATTCAGACTTACCTTTGTGTGATCTGATTCGACGTTGGCCATTTTAGCGGCAAACTCCAGAAGCGTCTGATCATTCGACTTCTCCACCCACATTGGACTGCTGTCGTGTTGACTGCTGTCCTTTGTGTTCTGCTCTTCCCCTTCACATCCACTCTCAGTGACTTCAGCCATAAAGGCTCTAGCGTTAGATTCCGGATGTGAGCTCCAGTCGTAAGTACCATCCAGCTGTCTGTCTGATGTGACATTCGATAACAGACCAGCTATGTTGGCTTGACTGGAAGTTGAACTCGAAAGATATCTCTGTTGAGATTGGTGCTGAAACTGTCCTTGATGCTGATTCTGCCCTTGGTAATTTTCTACCTTTGGTCTCTGACACTCTCTAGCGAAGTGTCCTAAGCCTTGACAGTTGTAACATTTGACCTTGGACTTATCAAAGCCAAACCCCTAATTATTCATATTGAGATTCCTCTCAGTTCGTTTGATGAATCGTTTAACCCGTTGTGTTACCATGGCCAGTTGCCATTTGAGATCCATCTCCTCAAGGTCGTCAGGGTCTACCTGATCGTAATCTTCATCCCAGAGTGCAGGATCGTTTATTTTCCCTTAAACGCAGTTCCCATATGCGGCCACAAATGACGCCAATAGATTCAAATGTTCTTCGGCCGATTTAGCGCTCATGGGCATCTTAGAGTAGCCCTGAGATGTTGATGCCTGTTGTGCCTGAGGTTGTTGTTCTTCCGGTCTCCCAAACCCTAAGAACGCTTTATTCTGTGCATCGTCAGTCTCTGCTGGTGACGACGTTTCTCCGGTGAAGAACGCTGTAGCAGTCTTCATATCAGCTGCCCCTGAAGGTTTTGATTTTCCAAAATACATGGCTGGATATTGGATTTGTTCATAATCTGTCTCGGCCTTCAGTAGCTCGAAATGATAAGCCCTCAGTGTACCCACTACATCCTCCAACGATTGAGTATAATACTTATCCTCATTAAGCTTGATCAGAGCCACGTACATCGCCCATTTGGCTGGTAAGGCATCAAGAAGCTTATTGTTCTTTTCTGTGTCACTATACTCAATACCGTGACTTTCCAGCTCTGTCAGTAGATGATAAAAGCGGGTGATGGTATCACCGAGCTGCTCATCCTTCAAAGCCTTGAAAATCGCAAATTGTTGTTTCAACAACTCCATGCGCTTCCTTCGAACCCTCGGATTACCCTCGCACCTGTTTTCCAGCGTCTCCCAAAGTTCCTTAGATGTCTTTTGATTGCGGAATGTGTGTAGTATGTCCTGAGGTAATGCCATTCGTATTATGGCAAATGCGCGGTTCTCAGCTTCAAACACCTTTTTGTCATCCTCCTTCATCATGGAATAGGTGACTACCTTCTGTCTTCCCTCAACTTCAGCAGTTGGTGGAATGTATCCCTCGTCGATACATAGCCACATTCGCATGTCGTTGAAACACACAAAATCGGCAAACCGATCTTTCCACCAATAATAGTCTTCAAGTTTCATCAGCTTTGGTAGAGTATTAGCTTTCCCCACCTCATGATCCATTTCAAGAAACCGTTGAAGATTTGTCATTGTTTCAAAAGTAATTGAATTGTAACTTAATAAATTTAATTCGAAATTAATTTAAGTTAATTCCTTCAAATTTAGTTAAATTCGAATATAATTAAGGTTAAACTTATTTGGGATTAAATTCGATGAAGTGTTGAAATTCAATTAAAGTCGAAATGGGTGATAAATTCGAAGGTTTCAAACTCGAAGGTCAAGCAAATTCGAAACAGTTAAAGTCGAACCCCCAGCAAACTCGAAGCTCCTATTCGACTCTATCCCAAACTCGAATCAAACTCGAACACCTTAAACTCGAAACACTCGAAAGCAAACTCGAAAGGAGCGGGATTTTTGGTTAGACTCGAGACTAAGAAAAACCCTAATTACTCCTAACAGATTCGAGCGCCGCAAACTCGAAAAAGGGCTAATACCTGGATTTTTTAACGTTTTTCAGATTAAATCAATAATTTTACCAAGAAAAGTATTGATTTCGATCAAAAACGTTTAAAATATCAAAGTATTTCCCGGATCCCAAGTTGGTAAGCTCAACAAACACGAAAAATGAGAGAATAACTGTCCAAAAGCGTCAAGAAACCTAGGATGAACACGAAGAACACCCCTTAAGCTCTGATACCACTTGTAAGGTCTACCACTACGGATCTATCTAGACGCGAGACCGTCAACGAGTGCGGAATCCTCGTTAACGGGTTGACGGAAGCAACTCTCACTCGGAACACGGAGACTATCAACCAGCTGTACGAACGAACACGAACGCACCTACTAGATGATTCTCTCCGAAAGAACACTCACAAAGCTGATAAACTCGAAATCGCCTTTTGGTAATCACTCACACGAAATCTACAAAAGTCTCTTAATAATTCGAGTCTATCCCTAATTATAGAGTCTCATTCGAGTTTGCCATGGGCCAAACTCGAATCAGGCCCAAGGCCCATTCGAGTTTGTCCCCTTGACATTCTCGAATCTGCCTCTTGATGTACATTCGAATCTGCCTACTGGGACACATTCGAATCTGTTATAGATTCGAATGCCAATCCTTAGAGAATTCGAATTTACTTTTTCACATATTTAACTTAGTATTGAAACTTATGTTTTTAACTTATGCATGATTTTATCTTTGATCTTTATGTTTGAACTTCTTGTAATACGTTACATTAAGTTCAACCATACAAACAATAACTATCAAACATATATAAACATATATATCAACACTCGTTAATTTCCAATACTTTGAATATTACTTAAACCAAAATGCTAGATCACTTAGACTGCTATCGTCACACAGGGTGTACCAACAATTTTTAGAATCAAGAATGGCCATTTTTCGAGATGTTTAGGTTGGTGAAAAAGCTCGTTAAAAACCCTATGTTGGCCATTTTTGAGCTGTCAAACTTTCGGTTTCCCAAATCATTTCTAGAGGTCTTAAACTCCAAAATAAATTATGAAAACTTTCAGATCTATAGTTAAGACATAGATCTAACTTTTAAGACAAGACTCAACTCATTTCGTTAAGTTATGAATTAGTTATGATTTTTCAAAGTCGATATAAATTTTCTCCCGAAAATCCGCAGTTTATAAACTTGAAATAACTTATGATTCTTGTTGTTTATTCAAAAAATCACTTGTATAAAAGTTATAACAGTTATAAAACACATATATATCACTTGTTTTCATAATATTAACACTTTTATGATGTGTTCATATATTCATAAACACATTTAAAGAAACAACTTAAAAACAAAAACTAGAAACTTATAAACTTGAGTTTTTATGAAAGTTGTTGTTGTTGGTGGTTATCTATATTATGCAAGACTTATATAAACTTAAATGTAAGATGAAATAAGCTAGTATTTACTTAGTTTGAAGCATTTAGAGTATGATTTTGAGTAGTAGTTGAAATCTTTGCAAGATATGCACCAAGAACACTTGAATGAAAAGGTTTGTGATGTGTGTGGGTGTGGATCCGGATTTTAGAGAGGGAAAGAAGGGTTTTTGGTGAGATTAGAATGAATGAAAGGCTTCTCTATTTATAGAAGAAATTTGGTCTTTCAAATGATGAAAAGCATGGAAGGAAAAGGAAAAGTGCACTTTTAAACAAAATGATGGTGTTTAAAGTAATCTTAAAATATTTGAAGTCAACTACTATAAAGCATGCCCTATAGGCCGGCCTCCTCATGTATTTTTGGTGTATTTTATATATTTTTTTGTGCAAATGTATTTAGAAATGTATTCGTGTATTTCCCTTTTCTTGTAAATTCATAAATACTTATGCATGCATTGTTTTAATGAATTGTTTTAGTCTTGCATAATTAATGTTAAGTAATTGTATTAGTGTTTGATTAGTATCACTAATCATATTTTGATTATGTACTTAGTTGAATTAATCCCTCATATCGTAAATCGATCGGATTAATTGATTTCCTAATTCATCGCATCGATGAATTTGATTCTAATTGAGTTGAATTTTCTAATGAGCATTGTTAATCTCTTTGATTAATTTCTAATGACCACTGATTAGATTATAATTGGCTATTCAATACGGATTAGGTCATTGTTGCTTACCTGGTTTAGTACTGGATGTTACAGTCTCCCCCTGTTAAGGGATGCTTTGGGTGCAGAAAGGCTTTGTACCAGTGTAGCCCTTCCTCTTCTTAACTCCTGCCACATAAGCCTTGATGGTTTCGGGCTTCTTGGATTGCGAGCCCGTATTCTTTCCAGACTTGTCCTCCCATTTCCTCTTGTTTTCCCCGGCCTTGGCTTCGTTTCTTCGGGACACTTGATCCGTAAGGTTGTTGGCCATTATGATGGTGTCCTGAATGGTAGTTGGGTTGGAGTCAGTGACATTGCCTTGAATTTGAGGAGCGAGTCCCCAAATGTAACGCTCAATTTTCTTGTATTCAGGGGTCACCATCTGAGGGCACAGAATGCTTAGTTCGTGGAATCGGTTGGTGTACCCAGCTACATCCGTTCCTTTCATAGCCAGATTCCAAAATTCTGACTCCATCTTCTGTAGTTCATTTCTTGGGCAATACTCATCGGTCATCATTTGCTTTAACTCGGTCCAGGCGAGTTGGTAAGCTGCATCAATCCCTACAGACTGGGTATACGAGTTTCACCATGTCAAGGTGCTATCTTGCAGAGTGTGGGTGGCGAATTTCACCTTGTCTCCTTCACTGCATCCGCTAACACGGAAGATAGACTCCAATTTTTCGAACCATCGTACCAATCTGACGGCTCCTTCAGTTCCATTTAACTATTGGGGCTTGCAACTCAAAAACCCCTTAATTCCACAACCCTTTGGATGGGTTTCAGTACCTCCCGTGGTGCGGCTAGCACCACCATCTCCATTAGCAGAACTGTTTCGGTTGGTCTCATAAGTTGCTATAGCAGCGGCCACTCTTTGTGCGACTAGTTCCTCGATTGTTGCAGCGTTCATAGCTCTTCTTGGCAGCATTATCTTAAAGTTTAAAAAAATAGCATAGTGTAAGAAGTTGAATCTTAAAGATTTAATTTTTTCTTAAGGCACAACACTATAATCATCAAACACAATTTCATAAATAACTTGCAATATTCATTAATCATTCATAACTTTCTTACAATGGGCGGGTTATTACCCGAAAATTTTGTCCTACACTATTACATAATATTTTTCCTAACATTACAAGGATAGATAAAGGGTACTAAGTGTGGGAGTTATTAGGGGTCTCTCCCTTCTCCAACGCGTTGAGGCGTTGAGCTAGCTCCTCGTACCGAGCCTCGCTTTCGGATAGTCGCTGCCGAAGCTCATCCAGGCCATCCTGTTGGATGGTGAGGGCATGCTGGTTAACCCAGTATAAATTGGAGTTCTGAATCTCCTCCCACTCCAAGCGGGCAGTCAACTTTCCAATATCCTGGTTAAGTAACCGGATTTGGAGATCATGTCGTGAAGACCATGCTACTAGCAGGGGTACGGTCTGCTCAGCCGTCTCCAGGGTGAGTGGTGGGATCGGTGCGGAGGATGGTCCTCCGACCTCGAACTGGGAAGGGATTCCTTCCTCTTGTCTCCACTCACGGAGAGTCTCAGGCATCCATCCCCATCTTCGGGTGTCTACTCGTCGGTGCTGTGCTGGGGGATTTGGTTGAGGAGTCGAGATGGGAATAGACTCCCGCCTCGGTGTGATCACCCTCTTTCGGGGTGTGTACAACATCTTTGGGCCGTTTGGGTATGGACGGTACGACTTGAATGATGGCACCGCTGGGTGGTATGAAGTGCGGGCGGGGATCGCCGGGGACGGTGGATCTACCCTTGTGTTGTCCTCTTCCATCGGTTCTTCTTCGTCTGATTCTTCCATTGGATCCTCGTCCTCCGAGTGGTCTTCCTCCTCGGTCGAGTCCTCCTCAGAAAATACTTCCGGGTTGTATGGGCTGCTAGGGGTATACTCCTCTTCTGAGTCGGACAAAATGATTATCTCTTGGTGGGACATGTTTTCTGCTATCAAGGTCCATGCATAGTCTTTTAGTTAGTTACAAAATATTTTCAAAACCAGTAAAACTTAAGTGCAGTTATAGTCTAGGGTACTAATGCAACCTAGTTCACTATAACTATGGCTCTGATACCAATCTGTCACACCCCGTAACCTCGGTTGGAAACGAAGCGTGACGTCTCGGAAGCATAACCATAATCATAACGAACGACCACTATATGGACGTTATTAAAATACATCGTTAAAACTTTAAAATATAGCAATGTTTTACATAGTCCGATATGAGAAATGAAGTTCGCACAATACAGAGATTTAATTACATAATTAAAATATCCAAAATAATGCAGCTAAATCTCCGTTAATTTTGAATATGCATGCAACTCCATGGATGCGGAAGCTTGAAAGTAAATACGTCCGAAGGCATACTTGCCTTAATTTCGTGAAAATACATGCTAAAATACGTCAACAAAAATTGTTGGTGAGCTCATAGGTTTACACGTAAATATGACTTGTGTGGACAACAACAGTAGAGTTTGAATTTATAAAATCATAAATTCCATGTTATGTATTACATATAAACCATCAAACAACCGAAGCTTAATTAAAAATGAGTTTGCCCTGTGCAGTATTCCCATATGTAATACCGTGTGTTAAATATATATGCACTCGATGTTAGCCGACCCGAACTAACCCGAATGGGGGACATGACTCCCGATAGATCTATCCACAATATATTTGCGCTTACAAATAAATGCAATTAACGGTTCATGATATAATGGCTGATGGAACCATATGTGTAATACATAATAGAAATGAAGTTGTTTTCCTATCCATATTAAAATGTAGCATGTATTTCAATCCCAAAATATAACAGTGTAAAAATAGGGGCTATGAGGACTCACCGAGCTTGTGATGGCAAAAACGAGCGAAAAATGCTATTTAGCGAAAGGGGATGGATGATGCATCGAGTGAGTTTAATCGAGCCCTAGATAATAAGGACTTAATATCTCTAATATATGATAATATATATATTTATAGATTTTTATGTCTTAAATCACCCAACATTACAAGTTCATAAAAACCCGCTTAAAACGTCAAGTTTATATATATATATAATTTAACAGCTTTTTCGGAGGTTTTTCGGCCTACTTTGAGGCTGTTTTTGACCAAGCTCCAAAACGTTTTAGGATTTGGTTTTCTAGGACATTAAACTACTATATACAAAGGATTTTTAGAATCAAGAACGGCCATTCTTCGAGATGTTTAGGTTGGTGAAAAAGCTCGTTAAAACCCTATGTTGGCCATTTTTTGAGCTATCAAACTTTCGGTTTCCCAAATCATTTCTGGAGGTCTTAAACTCTAAAATAAAATATGAAAACTTCCAGATCTATAGTTAAGACATAGATCTAACTTTTGAGACAATAATCAACTCATTTCGTTAAGTTATGAATTAGTTATGATTTTTTAAAGTCGATATAAATTTTCTGCCGAGAATCCGCAGTTTATAAACTTGAAATAACTTATGATTCTTGTTCTTTATTAAAAAAACTACTTGTATAAAAGTTATAACAGTTATAAAACACATATATATCACTTGTTTTCCTAATATAAACACTTTTATGATGTGTTCATATATTCATAAACACATTTTAAGAAACAACTTAAAAACAAAAACTAGAAACTTATAAAGTTGAGTTTTTATGAAACTTGTTGTTATTGGTGGTTATCTATATTATGCAAGACATATATAAACTTAAATGTAAGATGAAATAAGCTAGTATTTACTTACTTTGAAGTATTTAGAGTATGATTTTGAGTAAAAGTTGAAATCTTTGCAAGATATGCACCAAGAACACTTGAATTTCACCAAGAACACTTGAATGACGAGGTTTGTGATGTGTGTGGGTGTGGATCCGGATTTTAGAGAGGGAAAGAAGGGTTTTTGGTGTGATTAAAATGAATGAAAGACTTCTCCATTTATAGAAGAAACTTGGTCTTTCAAATGATGAAAAACATGGAAGGAAAAGGAAGAGTGCACTTTTAAACAAAATGATGGTGTTTAAATTAATATTAAAATATTTGAAGTCAACTACTATAAAGCATGCCCTATATTATATTTTTTTTGTATTTATGGTGTATTTATATTTTTTTTGTATAAATGTATTTAGAAATGTATTCTTGTATTTCCCTTTTCTTGTAAATTCATAAATACTTATGGATGCATTGTTTGCTTTAGTCTTGCATAATTAATGTTAAGTAATTGTATTAGTGTTTGATTAGTGTCACTAATCATAATTTAATTATGTACTTAGTTGAATTAATCACTCATATCGTAAATCGATCAGATTAATTGATTTCCCGATTCATCGCACCGATGAATTTGATTCTAATTGAGTTGAATTTTCTAATGAGCATTGTTAATCTCTTTGATTAATTTCTAATGACCACTGATTAGATTATAATTGACTATTAAATATGGATTAGGTCATTGTTGCTAACCTGGTTTAGTACCGGATGTTACACATTGTGTCCGAAAGGGGAATGGAGGTAGATAAAGCAAAAGTTCAATTAATTTCCTCACTTCCACCCCCCACCAACATTAAAGGAATAAGATCATTCTTAGGCCACGCTGGTTTTTATCGGCGATTCATTAAAGATTTCAGTGAAATCTCAAGGCCGTTATGCAATCTTCTATCAAAAGATATCGAGTTTAATTTTGATGATGCTTGTATGAAAGCATTTGACAAGATTAATTCAAAATTAACCGAAGCGCCAATTCTGCAATCTCCGGATTGGTCTCAACCGTTTGAGATCACGTGCGATGCGAGTGACTATGCAATTGGTGCTGTTTTCGGACAAAGATTTGAGAAAAAGCCAATGGTGATTTACTACGCAAATAAAACTTTTAATGAGGCACAAATCAATTACACCACTACGGAAAAAGAATTATTAGCTGTAGTGTTTGCCCTAGATAAACTCAGATCATATATTTGGGGAGCAAAAGTAATTGTGTACTCTGACCACAGTGCTTTAAGACATTTATTGGCAAAGAAGGATGCCAAACCCTGATTGATTCGGTGGATCCTTCTATTGCAAGAATTTGATTTAGAAATTAAAGATAAAAAAGGCACAGAAAATGTTGTTGCTGATCATTTATCAAGGCTTCACTTAATCCCAACAAACTCAACTGATCAAATCAGGGACTCCTTCCCTGATGAACAATTATTATCTGTATCTAAAATTTCCTGGTTTGCGAATCTAGTTAACTATTTCGTAACAGGAAGATTGCCAGAGCACTGGAAGTCACAACAGAGAAAATATTTCTATGCTCAAGCAAGGAAATACATTTGGAATGAGCCTCATTTATTTATAATAGAGCATATCAAATTATAAGACGATGTGTTCCTAACTCGGAACACGAAAATATTCTTAAACACTGCCATGCATATGCATGCGGTGGCCATTTCAGCGCAAACAAAATGGCCACCGAATACTGCAGTGTGGGTTTTTCTGGCCCACGATAGTTAAGGATGCCTACGAGTTTGTTAAAGGGGGCACAAGATGCCAGCAAACCGGTGGCATCGCGAAAAGAGATGAAATGCCTATGACCCCGATATTAATTATTTGATGTATGGGGCATTGATTTTATGGGACCCTTCCCTAAATCATTTGGATATGAATACATGTTAGTTGCAGTAGATTATGTTTCCAAATGGGTGGAACCAGAAGCTACACGTACTAATGATAACCGGGTTGTGTGCAAATTTGTTAAAAGAAATATTTTAGCACGAAACGGTATTCCAAGGGCTATCATCAGTGATGGAATGTCACATTTTAATAATAAGCATTTTGCTAAACTCCTTAAATAGTATGGAGTTAACCAAAGAATAGCAACGCCTTATTATCCGCAAACTAGCGGACAAGTCGAAATCTCTAATAGAGAGATCAACAGAATCCTTGAAAAGACTGTCAGACCAGATCGTAAAGATGGGTCACAAAAATTAGAGGATGCTCTATTGGCATACAGAACCGCATTTAAAACACCAATCGGTATGTCCCCATATAGATTTGTGTGTGGTAAGCTTAGCCATCTCCCAGTGGAATTAGAACACCGAGCTCTATGGGCAATCAAAAACACTAATTTCAATTTACATGATGCCGGTGTTGATAGGAATTTCCAATTGAATGAACTGGAAGAAATTCGTAGAGAAGCCTATGAAAGAGCTAGAATTTATAAAGAGAAAACTAAGGGGGCATTTGGTTCGCAGATTTGTTTCCTTGGGATTTGCATTTTGTCAAAGGATTTGCATTATGCAGCATTTGCATTTGTTAGGATTTTGTCAACGAATCTATATTATCTTTTAGGGGGCGTTTGGTTCGCAGATTTTTTTCCTTGGGATTTGCATTTTGTCAAAGGATTTGCATTATGCAGGATTTGCATTTGTCAGGATTTTGTCAAAGAATCTACATTATCTTTTAGGAAAAAATTGTTAATCTGAAAAATGCAAGGTAACTGGGATTTAAAATCCTAGGGGGGAGGCTGGGTTTTTAAATAACAAAGAATGAAGGCATTTCAGAAATCCTGGGATTTCAAATCCTTACTGAAATCTGCGAACCAAACACAGGATTTTAAATGCAAATCCCAGGGAATCCCAGGAAATTCGCGAACCAAACGCCCCCTTAGGAAAATATTGTTAATCTGAAAAATGCAAGGTAACTGGGATTTAAAATCCTAAGGGGGAGGCTCGTATTTTAAATAACAAAGAAGCAAGGGATTTCAGAAATCCTGGGATTTCAAATCCTTACTGAAATCTGCAAACCAAACACAGGATTTTAAATGCAAATCCCAGGGAATCCCAGGAAATTCGCGAACCAAACGCCACTAAAGGTTTTCCACGACAGAATGCTTAAAAATAAAATATTTACCAAAGGAAATAAAGTTTGGTTATTTAACGCAAGACTTAGACTATTTCCCGGTAAATTAAAAAGTAAATGGACAGGTCCATATATTGTAACGAATACGTACCCACACGGTGCGATAGAAATACAGGACCTAAAAGGTGGTGAGCCATTTAAATTAATTGGACATAGACTTAAATTATATGTTCAATGGGCCACCAACGATATGTTAGTATCTGAACTCATCAGACTACAAGATCCTAAGGTTAATTAACTAGTTTAGGAGCAGTACGTTTGGCTGAAGACGTAAAACCTAGCGCATACTGGGAGGCAACCCAGAGTATTTTGATTATTTGAATTTAATTGTTTCTATTTGCTTATTTGTGTTACTTGTGCCTACCCAATTAACTTGGAGAGGATTCATCATCCTGAACATAATTGTGTTTAGAAATTAGGATTTACATTAAATAATAAGACCCCCTGCATCAGGAAAAAAAATTATAAACACGTAGCAGAATTATTTTAACCCGATGATAGAAGCGTAAGTTGGGGTGATTACCCGTAATAATTAAAAAGTTAAAGAATTAGGGTTCAAGACCAATGCACGGCCCAGATCGCGAATCCAGAGGCCCGGGCGCAGGGGGGCGCATGCCTTCGCTTGCCCTGCGGCCCAACGCGCTCAAAATCTTATAAAAAAGGTACTGATCATCCCCATAACTCCAAAACCCTAATTCCAGTTCCAGAAACGGCGGATTTCTATTTCTAAGCCTAAAAACCTTCAAAAATTCGTCTTTTATAAGTCAAATCTTCAATCTGATGTTAGTTCTTCTCAATTACTGGCAATGTATACTCCCTTTAACCCCTCTAACTTCATTCTACCTTAGTTTCATAAAATTTCATCATGCATGCATGCGTTGACGATTTTGGGACTTACATTATTTTTATAGAAAAAGGGTTATTAATTATTTTCTAATATTTATATAAAATTATTTTTGTAAAACTTTTTTAAAAATTATGCATTTTTCCGTATTTATTAACTTTTTGTCATAAAAGGTTACGTTTTTATTGTTAAATTAATTATTATTTAAGTGTACACATTTGATAGGGTTATATTAGGCTCACATTGTTGGTGAGACTTAGGATTATTTTGTTTATTTTTGAAAAAGGGTGTTTAAATAATCATGCATCATTTACGTAAAAAACCCACATTTTTAAACCTTTGTCTTTGCGTTAATTTTAGATGTCAATCCAGTTTCATGCAAACGTTAACCGTCCTGGAAATTCCCAAAAACCTAGGATGAGAACCCACGACCCTAAGGATGTTCGTATTGAAAAACCACTCAATGTGGAGTTCCCTGAAATTCCACCAAACACAAACAATGGTAAACCCCCTAGGTTTCTCATAGAGCGTACCCTAAAAGAGTCCGACTTTGATAATTTTGGAATATCAGAGTGTTTTGAGCGATTAGGATGGGCTACAACTATACAATGGGAACTCCCATATATTCCTACTAGTTTAATCCAACAGTGGTTCGCCACAATGCGTAGGATTGAGGGGTCTGTGGATCATGATTTCAAACTAGTGGGAAGGGTAGGAAACAAAGAGGTGTTAATTAGAGAAAAATTGTATAAAGAATT
Source organism: Centrapalus pauciflorus (assembly GCA_020465985.1). Classification (NCBI taxonomy): domain Eukaryota; kingdom Viridiplantae; phylum Streptophyta; class Magnoliopsida; order Asterales; family Asteraceae; genus Centrapalus; species Centrapalus pauciflorus. The sequence continues at coordinate 139,623 of JAANYP010001810.1, forward strand.
CTTAATTGACACCGAAACACCTCGTCCTATGGAGTTCTTGACATTATCTGATACCCAGGGGGATAGAATGCGTAAGGTTAACAAATGGACTAATCAATGGGATCAAATGATAACAACTGTTTTTGGAATTTCGATCAGAACAGCCCGGAGATATACCACCTTCAATAGAGGTGATTTATGCCCATTAGCCAAAGTTATGATGAAGTTTGTTATCTTTAACATACTTCCGCGTCATCAAGACACCACATATGTAAGACCACAAGAAATTCTCTTAGTGCATGCATTGATGACTGGATATCTGACCGTATCTCTAGGATACATTATTATGCAAATTGTGGGAATGACATATCTTAGGCCAAGGGATAAATTACCCTCATTGTAGAATGTTGACCGAATTATTCGTGATAGAAAAGGTTGTGTTTGAGGAATTGCCCATACAGGTCCTTAACCCAAATACCACATGTTTTACAAGGTTTACTATGGTAGGGCTAGTTTTTGAGCGTACTAAGAGAGGTTTCCAAATTTGTTGTCCAAAGTCTGCTAAAGTGACAAAAATCCATTTCAAAGCCCCAGAACTCGTACTTGAAAGACAGAGTAATAAAGGAAACGCCAGAATGGAAGTCGATGAAGAAGATCAGAGGCCATGGAAGAGGGTCGAGACCGTTGATCTCGTTTGGGATCAAGTGCACAAGCTGAAGGAGACAGTTGGAGATTTAATAAACACAAACAATATATTGATTATGGAGATCCAATTGCTTCAGGAAAATCATAAGAAGAATGATCAACTGTTTAATACGCACTTGGACTAGCTCACCAATCTTCAAATCACTGTCTGAGAGTTGGAAGAGATTGTCGCATCTCCGGTCGAATGTTGATTTTATAATTATTTGAATATTAAATTTAATTATGCGTGCTAAACATTAAGCATGGTTTAATTTATTTCTGATATGGTGGTTTATTTTTTTGGTTTGGCATTTATGTTTATTTGGGTTGTAATAGTACTTTGTTTTTATTTTTATTTGTAAAGTGTGATGTTTATTTTAAAGTTGATTTTAAAAGTCGAATTTTGTTTGTTTATTATTTGTTTGTTTAATTTTAATTGTTATCAATAAGGAATCTGTACCGATCTATCTTTCTATGATCTTAACCGATAAAATAATTTTGATGTGAAGAGGACGTCACAAAAGTCTAAGTTGGAGAAGGTAGGTTATAATGATAAAATTAATTAATTAATTTAGCCCTCACAAAAAATTTTTAGACTACATTCTATATAAAAATTAGAGAGATTTACAGCCCTGCGTACCAAAACAGTAAAAAATTGAAAATTTTAGCAGTGTTGGTTGCAGGCCTGCGCTGGCCCTGCATCCCATCGATTTTAAAACCAGATTTCAGCATCAAATTTCATTTCTACAAACTCTAGAACCTTTGTCTACGGTGGGTGTGCGGCTCTCTCCCAAAAACATCACCTTTGTTCCCAAAACTTGCAAATTTAAGCTTCAAAACACCGACATTTTATAAATATCCAAGATCTAGGCTAGAAATCACCTCGTTGAGGGTAGTTTCATCCATTTTGAAAAAATTTGGGTAGAGAAAGTGGTGAAGAAAAAAGCTAGATTTGTACCAAATTAAGCTTCCAATCACCATGGTTAGTGTTTTTATTGAGTAATTGCAACTTATTTCATACTTTTTGAGCAAAAATGAAAGCTTGAGCTTCATGGTCATCCATGGAGTTTTCATGGTGATTTTGACTTTTTAGAGTCAAAGTATGTGAAATTGCATGAATTTGATGATATCCTTGATGTATGTTTTATGAGATATGTGTTTATTTGTTAAGTTTGTTAATTTGTCATGTTCAATTTCTAGAAATTAATTTAAATTTAAAATGTTGGTTGCCTAAATGTGCATATATCGTTAAAACCATAAAACTTGGGTGATTAGCTTAAAAATTAATTTTATGTGCTAAATGGTTTTTATTAAAACATGATAAATATTTAGTGCTCAAAATAATGGCAAATTATAGACTATATATATAGGATGCAAAATTAGAGCGTAAAAGAGTATATATATAAATGCATCTTTTAAGTAGGCGTAATTGTGCAATTAGCAATTATAGGTTTCATCATTTAATTTATCTCATACATATTACGGTTGGTTGGCACAAATCATAGATGTCGATGAGAATGAGGCAACGAACTCAAAACGTTAATGTCCCGATAGATTGGTCTCCAAACCTCCTATTATCTCAACACCCCGAACACATTAGAACACACTTGTTTTTGTATAAGAAATATTCAAATAAAGTGTTAGCCGAAAAGAAGGTTAAGAGGAGCGATTTTGAGGACTACGGGATTCCATACCTTTTTGACTATTTAAGGTGGTAAAGTGTGCTTGAGTTGGGCGGCCACGATATTTATCAGGCCGATGTATTCGAGTGGATGTCTACCCTACGGAGGGAGACAGGTCGTTCACCGAACGAATTTAGGTTGATAGGTACCGTGCATGGTAGGGACGTGGCGATGGATGCACAAATTCTTTGCCAATTATTTAATTTAGATACTGGGGTAGGCCACGAAGGGTCTAACCAGCAGGGGTACGAGTATAGGAGTGAGGCCCAATTTGCCTTTACTGACATGACTTGGTCAGGGGAGTGGGCAGAGCAAGTTAATAGAGTTTTTATTCCATCCATTTTGGAGTCTGAGTCTTCCACTTCCTACGACCGAATGGCTTTGTCTCCAAGGTGTAAGGTGCTTCACATGATTATTGTGAACAACATCTTGCCTCATGATAGTGACCTGACCAAAGTCAGACATAGGGATATCACAGTCCTTCACGCCCTTCTTAAGGGTAGGCCCAGACTGTCCTTTGCATGGACAAATATGAATGATTTATGGCCTTTGTACGATACGAGAGAGGACGCCATTCCACATGCTTGGTTTATCTCTAAGTTCCTTGAGAGGACGGGCTCACTTTCACCCGATTCCCTGATATCCCCCATTTCGGCGACATTCATTACGGCCGCCATATTCCCTACCTTGATTTTTAGGGAAGTTGACAAAGGGTTCGAGATATTCGAAAAAGAGACAAATGAGTCGTATATCGAGGACTACACTGAGGATGAGAGGAGAGAGAGAGAGGAGAAGGCCGCCAATGAGGCGGAAAGTTCGGCATGCTGAGCCAAAACTAGGTGCGTCTACCTCGCGCAATCGAGGTAATGACAGTTTTGATTTTGACCGCATGATGAGGCGGATAGAGGATATAGTAGTGGGTCAGGGTGAGTTTCGAGAGGATGTGACCTAGAGGCTAGATGAGATAAATGGGCGTATGACCCATATTTATGATAGGGTCGATCACTTAGCGGGTCGGGTAGATCAGTTACATGATGAGCAGAGAGCCCTGGAATACCACAATGCCTACTACCAGCACCATGACTGGCATATTGGGAGAGAGTCCGACATCACGAGGACTCCGTAGCCAGTATGCCATATCAGTCTAATGAGGATTACACGATGCCCGACTACCATGCCTATAACCCTGTTGTAGATACTTATCAGCGCTATCCGGCGCATGGCAGGCAGGACCTCCCAGAACCGATGCCTCCTCACTTGGTTCCGCCGACTGCACAGTTCACCCATGGCTAGAACCCGTATACCGACTTCTTCAACAGCGTCTTCGGTCCTCCTCCGCCGCCTCCTCCATTTGATTGATCGTGTACTATCCTTCCTTATTCTTTACTTTTCTGTCTTTTATTTTATTTTAGTTTGTTATGCATTTTGTTTGTTTATCGTAATTTTCATTTATTTTTAGTTCTTAGCCGAGTCCTTTTTAGAGTTTATAATGTTGATATAGTCTGTCATTTCTTTCCCATTTGAGTCTTGTTTGCCGACCAGGCCGTGGTACATGATGATACTTAGAAAATACATGTGCGAGTGAATTGGCTAGTTGTTGACAGGATATTTTATAATTAAGATAAGAGTCGTAATAATAATTAAAACTTTTTCCAGTAAAATGAATTCAAGTACGTTAAAATGTATCTGGCCTTAAATATAAGTAATGTGTCAAAAAATTTTGGAAACCCATGCAATAAGGGGGAGAACTTAATCATGTTTTAGCCTCAAAACTAAGTTAATTGTAGTTTAGATGGTTCAGGAAACTATGTCCGTAGGGGTACCACTCATGCCTAATCCCCTAAAACCATTTGGTTTAGGAGCGGTTGACTGAAATCTCGTTTCATGGACAATCTAGCTAATCTAGTAAAAATAATATAGATAGAAGCATGTTGTTAAAAAAAAAATTTGTCGTAAACATGCAAAGAGGAAAAGATGGTCGGAAGACCCACATCTTTTAAGTATCGTAACCTTAAGCTAAAAGGGTATTTTCAAAAGTGAGATACATTATATAAATTCAAAGAGAAGTATATTTTAACTGAAAACGTCTTCAATTTACATGTTAAGAATTTAATGCATTACTGCGAAGGCTAGCTTAACAAAAAATTCCTAGAGTCACTGCCAATACATGCTCGATACATAGTTACTGTTGATTCCAAAAGCTTGTTCGGGAACGACCAAGAGTTAAGTTGGGGAGATTTGATAAGTCTATAATCTATATGGTTTCTGAGTCATATTATGATCATTTTAAGCACCGATACATCGTAAAATCCATATTATTACTCCAAGTTTGTATTTCAGGTCCAAGATGTTAAAAAGAAGCAATACAAGAGAATCTAGAGCAAACCGAGCTAAAGGGGGCGCAGGCCTGCGCCACCCTGCACTCCACATAGAGTCCCAACTATCCAGATATGTTCCAGCACATGCCAGCTAAACCCTAGCCGCATCCGGGCGCAGGGGGGGCACAGACCTGCGCTTGGCCTGCACTAGTGCGACGCAAAAACGCGTTTTACAGCCTGTGGAACCTCAATCTTGACCTCCCTATAAATACAAGTCGAGGGGCAGCCTTGGAGAGAGCCCCGATGTGTGTGAAATTGTGCCGAAGCCCTGCCGTAGTGGATCTATGATACGAGAACGAAGACGGTGATTCGCAAGCTACCCAATGGCTCAGATCTATGATTTTGACGAGCATACGATGAGTGGCTAATCCCATTAGCCATTTGCGGAGGATCTAAGTCTAAGTTTACTTTACTTTAATTTCTCGTGCTTTGATGTATTTGTATTAAATGAGATCTATTATGTGTACGCAAATGATAAGCATTCGGCTATGATTATGATTGTATGTTTTGAGATGAAGATGAGGCAGGTGTTTGAGGATGTGATGGAGAAGGAAGAGTGACTCTGAACAGAAGCTCCATAGCCTGGGTAAAAGTAATATGGCCCAGCTTGGAGGGGTCAATGGGTCCCTCAGCAGTGGCTGTATCTGCTTTATCAGGAGAAAGGGTAGAGGTTGGTAGCCTTTCAGATGCAGCTTGTGTTGCAGCACCTTCATGAAGGCCAGGGGTTGTTCCCTCTGCAGCACCTTGGTTTAGAATTGCCTCATCATTGGGAGATGGAATGTACATTTCAACATCACCAGTGGTGAAACCTGCTGATGGAGTTTGCATATGAGGTGCAGCCTCACCAGAGGGATGGTATGTTCCCTGAGGTTCATCAGCTTGGGATGTTGCTCCTTCCGCAGCTGTTGGATGTACAATAGCTGTATCATGAGGAGCAGAAGATGGAGGCTGATCCACTGTATGGTCTAATCCAGCAGGCTTGGGACCTCGTGCAGACTCTGGGTGTGAAGAAATATGGGGTGGAGACTGTGTGGACTCAGTATGGAGTGGAGTGAACTCCTGTCTTTTAATATTCTCAGCCTGTTCAGAGGCTGTAATAGTGGATGTGGTTGTCTCCATATCTACAACTGGTTCCTGTTGGGAGGAACCAGAGGGCCGAGGCTGACTCAAGGTAGACTCTTGTTGGAGTGAAGCCTGCTCCAAATGGGAAGAACCTTCCCCCAAAATAGGAGAGGCAGCAGGGGTTGCTTCTCTTTCAACTGAACCCTGTTGCGAGGGATCAGAGGGGCTAGATTGGTTGGTTGTTTTCTTTTTGGCTAAGGTTTTGCGTCTATATAGTCTGAGAGATGATGTGGAGGATGGCTGTTGTGGAGAACAGGTGAGGGGATCTGTTTGGACTGGTGGAGAGACTAGGTCAGAAACAGGTGGGTTGGCCTGTTCCATAGTCTCAGATGCCACAGAGGCACCAGCCACAAAGGCTTCAGGTTCAACAGATGAACCAAGGTGAGAAGTCTGCTCCCCCTCAGCCACAGAGGCTGATGGGGCACACTTGGACTTGGCTGTTTTAGCCTTCTTGCGGACAAGCTCAGCTGCAATCATTTCCAGGGTCCTTTTAATAAATTAGACCCTAGATTCAGATTTTCCCTTAGGAGCAGTCTCTGGATCCACCCTCACAGCAGAGGGTCCTTCCACCATTCCTAGCAACCTCCTCATCGGTGTTGACAGAGGAGGTTCATTTGGGAGTACAGGAGTGTAGAAAACTCTATTCCCTATTACAAGGAATGCAGAAGTACGAAGTACAGGCTGAGAGTTATAGAGTTGCTCACCACATATGTGCTTGAAAATAAGACTCAAAAACCTGGGATATCTAACAGCAGCTGGACGTGTTTCCTGCTGCACCAGGTTCCTCAAGTTCATGAAAATCCATCTTGTCATGTTGATTGTAGTCCCATCCACAAGCTAAAGGACTATTGGAATCTCATCACGGCTGAGTTGGTCGAATGAACCAACTATACTGCTAAAACAAATCACCACTGAGGCAAACAAGAAACTGTAGGTTGTAGACAAATCCATCCTAAACAAAGTAGCTCCAACTTTGGCATCTGCTACACCACAAAAACGTAGCAGATTCCCCATCTGGTCATTTTCAGGTTGTGGTTGATCATAAGTTTCAGCCACAGGGAGACGAAAAACTTCCCTGATCAGACGTGTTGTAATCTCGATGGTCTGAGTCCCATTGAGTATTGTTCCCCTGATGATTTTGGTAGAAGGGTCATAAGATTAGGTATACCAAATTCATATACCATCTCCTGGTACAGGACACCTGGAGATGTAGTCATTGCGTAGTTCAGTGGGTGAACCCTCAGAAACTCCACCAGGGATGGTTAGGTTTGCAAGGTAGTTGGTAGGTTTCAATGTCAGTATCATAGTAACAGACGAGTGTTTGTGCACATCGTTACCAACGAAAACTGGAAGAAAGGGGTTGTTTTGGTTAGCCATTTGGTAAGTAGTGGAAGTATTAGCACAAGAAACTTAGTCGAAGTCAGGGTTCTTTGGAAGTTATGGAAGCAGTAAGGAAGACGAAGATGAAACAGTAGATGGGTATTTATAGGATTTCAATGTGAGTGGGTATGAGAGAGAAAAACTTTGGACGGTTGATTTGAAATGTTCGTTAACGGAAAACGGAACGGTTGTCCATGTCAGAACGGTTGTCAGACCACTTGAACCCTTTTTAGTCACTGATGGTCTAAGCTGTTGTTCAAACCTGTGATAATCAGGGTCATCACAATCTGTTCATTCTTCAAACTGTTCTTTCAACCTGTTCAGCTATGTAAGAACAGGTTGTGTTCAATAGCTAATCAGGTTACAAGAAAGTGTCTTGTATGACAGATTGAGAGAGTGAGCAGGTTGGAGGTTTGATCATCAGACCAGGTTTGAAATGAAAGCTGATATTGTCAAACCTGTTATACGCTCAAGCTGTTCAAGTTTTCAGAAATTGGCTAAGTATAGAACACGTATAACCTGTTCTGTCTAAGCTGTTCTGGGAAACTTCAGCAGGGTTAGACATATAATAACTTAGAACATTTATGACACTTAGTCACATTTATTTAACATGCCCAGCTTGCTAACAAGATAGGTAAATCTATTTTCATCAAGAGGCTTGGTGAAAATGCCTGCAAGCTGTTCATCTGTGGAAATAAATCTTACCTCCACATTACCTTTCTGAATGTGATCCCAGATGAAGTGATGTCTGACCTCTATATGCTTTGTTCTGGAATGAAATACTGGATTGTTGGAGACTATGGCAGTTGTATTATCAAATAGAATAGGAGTCTTCCTATATACAAGTCCATAGTCTTCAAGCTGATGCTGCATCCACAGAATCTGTCCACAACAGCTTCCAGCAGCAATATACTCAGCTTCAGCAGTAGAAGTGGACACTGAATTCTGCTTCTTGCTACACCAACTTATCAACTTACCACCAAGAAGTTGACACCCACATGTTGTGCTTTTTCTGTCTAGCCTGCAACCTGCAAAATCAGAATCTGAATATCTTGTTTAGCTCAAGGCTTGAGTCTTTAGGATACCAAAGACCCAAACTTGGTGTACCCTTGAGGTATCTGAAGATTCTTTTTACAGCAGCTAGATGTGATTATTTAGGATCATCTTGAAACCTAGAACATAAACAGGTGGCAAACATAATATCAGGTCTACTAGTAGTTAAATACAGCAAGCTCCCAATCATGCCTCTGTAAGCTGTTACCGAAACAGCTTTGCCACTGGCATTTGCATCTAACTTTACGTTGGTTGCCATTGGGGTGTTGATAGGAGAACTTTGATCAAATTTAAACTTTTTCAAAAGATCTAAAGTGTACTTTCTTTGATTTATGAAAATTCCATTTGAGGTTTGTTTAACCTGTAATCCTAAAAAGAAAGTAAGTTCTCCCATCATACTCATTTCATATTTAGATTTCATGAATAGTGAAAAATTCTGGCGTAACAGCTCATTAGTAGAACCAAATATTATGTCATCCACATAAATTTGAACAAGCATAATACCAGACTTCACTTTCTATATGAACAGTGTGGTATCCACTTTACCTCTGGAATAACCATTGCTCATAAGGAAATCAGTTAGAGTGTCATACCAGGCTCTAGGGGCTTGTTTTAGACCATAGAGAGCTTTGTCTAACTTATAGACAAAACTTGGATGATGTTCATTTTCAAAACCTAGAGGCTGCTTTACAAAGACTTCTTCTTGCAGCTTACCATTCAAAAATGCACTCTTCACATCCATTTGAAATACCTTCATGCTCTTATGAGCAGTGTAGGCTAGAAATAAACGAATTGCCTCTAACCTGGCCACAGGAGCAAATGTTTCATCATAGTCAATGCCTTCCACCTGTCTGTAGCCTTGAGCAACTAGTCTTGCCTTATTTCTAATGACATGACCTTGCTCATCCATCTTGTTCCTGAAAACCCATTTTGTGCCAATTATTGTTTTTCCTTTAGGAGCAGGGACCAGCTTCCATAATTTGTTACTCTCAAAATGATTGAGTTCTTCTTGCATAGCAGAGATCCAATTGGCATCTTTAAGTGCTTCATCCACTTTCTTGGGCTCCATTAGGGACACAAAGCTAGAAAACATACAGAATTTTCCTAAGCTGTCCCATCTTGCTTGCACCCCTTTGTTAATGTCACCAATAATTTGATCATTTGGGTGACACCTGACCCACTTAGGATCTTGCTTCAATGAGGATTCTCCTGAGTTATTTGTGTCTTCAACAGGTCCTGTTGAACAGCTCTCAAGACTTTCAGACACATTGATATCTTGAGCCTATTCACTTGTTGAGCATGACTCTCCATTGTTGAACTTATCAGCAGAGGATCCAGGAAATCAGCATTGATTGGTTCAGGACATGAAGTTGTAATTATGTCAGTACACTTATTCACACAGGGTGTATCAACATAATCATTATCATGCCCATCATGATTAGCATGTTCCACTCTGGATGTACTGGAAGCTTTTGAGTCCTTTTCTTCACTGATGGAATGCATAAGATCATTAAAGCTGAATTCTCCAGAAACTGATTCAGGAACAGCTTTGGTGGAGGCATTCCTAGACTCTTCAAAGGTGACATTGATAGATTCATCTATAACCTTTCTCTTGTTGTTGTATACTCTGTAGGCTTTAGATAAGAATATCCAACAAATACACCTTCATCAGCTTTGGATTCAAACTTTGCCAGTTGGTCCCTTTGATTCAGAATGAAGCAGAGACATCCAAACACAGGGAAATAGCTATGTTTGGCCTCCTCCCTTTGAGCAGCTCATAGGAACTCTTGTTGAACCTTTTCACCACCAAGGATCTATTTTGGGTGAAGCAAGCAGTGTCGACAGCTTCAGCCCAGAATGATGAAGGTAAACCAGATGCACATAGCATGGTTCTTGCACATATTAAGAATATGGAAACTAGTGAATCGGGTTTGAAAGGAATTTACGGAAGAATCTGGGTGCCAAAGTATGGAGACATGAGAAATGTGATAATAGAAGAAGCTCATCAATCTAAATTTTCTGTACATCCCGGGAGCACAAAGATGTACAACGAACTTAAAGCAGATTTTTGGTGGCCCGGATTAGAGAAAGACATAGGTCAGTACGTGGACGATTGCAGATTGATGAAAGGCTCCGGTATGTTGAAGAGCCGGAGTGTGTGTTAGATAGGAAAGTGAAGAAATTGAGAAGTAAAGAAATAGAGATGGTGCTGGTACGTTGGAAGCATCATAAGGGAGCGAATCATACTTGGGAGACTAAGTCTGAAATGATGAAGAAATATCCACAGCTGTTCGAATCTGAGTAACTTCGAGGACGAAGTTGAGCGTGGTGGAGCCCATGCTGTAACATCCTCGGATTTAATTATTGTAATTGGATAATTAGAGGACTTTTTGTATAATTAAGTTGAATTACGAAAAATGGTTATGTATTTGGATTATGAAAGTTGGTTGCTATTTTGAGAAATTATGAAGCTTTGGAATTTTGAAATTATTATTATGAAGAATTATGATTTATAATTGTTAGTAAGAATAAAACTAAGATAAAATCAGTATTTAATGGAACTGGATAAGTTGAGGGGCTAAAAGTGACAATAGCCGAAATTTTTGAATAAAAGACCTTTGGTGTCTTTCATTCCTTCACTTCACCATTTCAACTCAAGAAACTCTCTCTCAAACTCTCTCAAAATCTGCTGAAATCCGAATTTGAGGAACAAAATTCGTGGAACTAATCTGATTATAAACAAGATTCAAAGGAAATAAGGTAAGAAATTATAATTTCAAGTTGGAGATTTTTATTTTGAAGAATAAAGATTCAAAATTCGGATTTTTAATCTGAGAAATCGTTGATGTATGTATGTAATATTAGTTGGGAATCATCAATTGAGCATCACTGAAGCTCCAGAAACAAGAATCGTTGGATAATTCGTCCTAAAAGGTTAGAAATCTTAACTTTTGTAAGTTTTTGGTGTTCTTGAGGTTTTTGCTCATTTTTGGCAAAATCTGGACGAAATTAGATGTTAATGTTATGGAATATGATGTAAAAACACTCAATATATAGTAATAAATCAAATGTATGGATTGCATGTTGTTAGATTTAAGTTTTGGAAATTTTTACTTAAAATCCGTAAGTTGCGAACTGCAAACCTGCTGGTGAACTCGGCGAGTTCAGGAGGAACTCGACGAGTACTCAAGAACAGATGAATAAATCTTCATAAAATTCATAAGTGTTGGATCCGAATTCGGTTGGGACCCGAATTCGGATGAGACCCGAAATTTGGATAAGACCGAAATCAAAATAAGAACCGAACTCGGAGGGGTCCGAATTCGGATGGGTAAACCCGAACTCGGATGGGTCAACCTAATCCGTATGGGTCTGAAATTCGGATAGGAACTCGGCGAGTTCCTGTCCTACTCGGCGAGTTCTCTAAGTTTTTGGGTAATTCGGATGGGTTTAAAAGGATCCGAATTTATGGTCAAATAAACGAACTTTTGGGATATCTTTTGTACTATAATAAGGCATATAATGGAGGGTTAATTGGGAATAATAACACCTTGAATAACGGTATATAATATGAGTTTCGGATGACGTTTTCGAATGTTGTAGCACTTTATTATATACAAGTTGATGGTAAATTGTTAAAAAACATATAATGATAATATGTTTTCATTATGGAAATGAAACAGGTCCCTTGTGGTGTTGTTTAACCCACAGTGGGGTACTTTGTAGATCCGGTTGAAATTCCGAGGAGAAATAATATTGCTTAAAGAATAATAACGCACCCACTGTGAGTACCTTTGATTTTAACATTGCTGCATCTGCATTATGTTTGCATTGCCTACTGAGGCATGTTGTTTCATATTCGTTTGGCACTCTACTAACATGCGTATATGTTGATGCACATTCATACTTGTTGCATGTCCGTTCATTTGTTGTGCATCCTTTCGATGGACCTGCGTGGTCGCATCTGTACTCTGATGTTACTGTGCTATATGACCAAGAGTCTGACACCTCTGTGGTCAGGATAGACAGTAAGTCATCCCCGATGTAATGTCTGCCTCAGATGGTTGGTTTTTCTTATGCCGAGTGTCAGCTCGAAGGAGCTGCGGCTCGGGTTTGCATACCTGGGGTACGTGTGGAGTATACGGTATGTGTTACCGCGGTTACTCTGGGTGGCATCATAATGATTTGTAGAATGTGTAAAATCATATGGTATTCACTAAGCTTTAGCTTACCCCTTCAGTTGTTATATTTTTACAGGAAAAGGGAAATCCGCTGCGGGACCGTCTAGCTAGGACGTTTATTGAAGTATTTGAAGATTTCCGCTATTTTAATTTGGTATTTGTTTTATGGAATCATTGTTATATTAAAATTTGGGATGATGTAATTCTGTCAAGTTTGTAGACTTAGACGTGTAACCTATGTAGCACCGTAGGGTGTTTGACATAATTTGTATTATTTTATTTATGTATTTGGCTTCCGCACTTTAATTAAGGTATCAGATCATTATATAACTGTTTGTTGGTGAATAATCCTGGGTGAATTGTAATTGGTGGTTATTGTGGCAAGGGTGTCACATGGTATGGTATCAGAGCAGTAGTTTGAGGTTCAAGTGTCCGTGAGGTCTTGGTCTCAAACATTAAGTGTTGACATGTAGTGATTCTAAGTAATGATCTGAACTAAGATAGGTTACGATCTAGTAATCATAAGAATATTGACTACCATACGGGACAATTGGGTGGTGTCTATAAATAAATGACATGTTACTAAATAAGTTATATGTTTCATATTTCAGAACATGTCTGGAGGAGGAATGACACCCGAAGAAACAAGGGAAATGATGCTAGCCTTGATGGCTGAGCAAAATCAGATGATTCAAGATCAGTTTCGGGCTCGAGATGAGGCCGAAGCTAAGCGAAGGGAAGATAAGAGGAAGAATAAGGAAAAAGAGGGAGGAAACAATGATGAGCAAGATGACAACACTGGGTCATCTAATAAGCCCAGAGGTTGTCGTTTCAAGGATTTTAAGGGAAATGGAGCGGTTGAATTCAATGGACTGGGTGATGCTGTTGCCGCTCTGGAATGGATAACAGCCACTGAACGGACATTCCGAATCAGCGATTGTGCTGAGAAGGATATGGTCCGGTTCGCTACTGCAATGTTCACCACAGATGCAGTTATGTGGTGGAATTCGATGGTGAATGCCTTAACAATGGAGAAGGTTGCTGTGATGAAATGGGCTGAGTTTACTGAAATTTTCATTCAACAATACTGTCCGGCCGATGAGCGCCGAAGATTGGAGGCTAAGTTCATGATGTTGATACAGGGGACTAAGTCTGTGTCCCAGTATGCTGTAGAGTTCACGAGGCTAAGTTTATTCGCGCCTCATCAAGTGGATACCGAGGAAAGGAAAGTGACCAGGTTTGAGGCTGGTCTTGATTTGGAAATCCGAAGAGTGATGAGCAATGTACGCTACCCCACATTTGCTAGTCTATTGGAAGCCGCCAGAAATGTGGAACAGATTCTAAGTATGTCTGGATATGTGATGGGGTCTGCTGCTGCTTCAGCTAACCCAACTCAACCCTCACCACCGAAACGTCAGCGTGAAGGAGGCTACTCATGTTCTTCACGATCTTCGCAGTACTCGCCGCAACAATCCTTCCGTCGACAGTCTAGTTCTTCTGGTCGTGCACGTGCTTACTCTATCAACACCGAGCCGCAGTATTGTAATAAGTGTCATCTGGAACACTTCGGCAAGTGCACAAATGGGCGTGCATGTTTTTGCTGTGGAGAGTTGGGTCATTACCAGCATGAATGTCCACGAAGAGCTGATGCTTGCCATAAGTGTGGAGTATGGGGGCACTATAGTCGGAATTGTCGAAAGAATGCTCCAGCAGCTGCTGCTCCATCGACAAAACGATCATCTGGAGGATCTAGTGGTGGTTCAGTCAACCGCCGGAACCAGCCACAAAGGGCACCGGCTCGTGCATTCCAGATAACCGCGGAAGAGGCTAGGGAAAACCCGGAGGTGGTCACGGGTATGTTTATTGTAAACTCTTTACCTGCACGAGTTCTTTTCGATTCGGGTGCCAACCGCTCGTCTGTATCTACTATGTTTGCACAACAACTTGCCATGCCTTGTCTAAGCTATCTGCTGTACTAGATATTGAAACTGCTAGTAATACTCTAGTCAAAGTAGATCATGTATACCGTAACTGCACCTTAGTGATTGAAGATGTAGTCTTCAATTTGGACTTGATTCCGATCGAGTTCAGTGAATTTGATATTATTATCGGGATGGATTGGTTGATAGAGAACGAAGCCCACATAGTATGTAAGAAGCGGATGATAAAGATAACTACTCCGGAGGGGCGTGAGATCTGTATTTACGGGATAGGAGAAGTGGGGATCTATGTTTGTTGACCATTGCAAAAGCTCGAAAGCTTGTTGCAAAGGGTTGTGACGCCTACCTGGCATATGCTATTGATGCCAAGGCTGAGAAGAAGACTTTGGCCGATGTGCCTGTTGTATCACTGTTCCCGGATGTGTTTCCGGAAGACTTGTCTGGCGTGCCGCCAGAGAGACAAGTGGAATTTCGTATTGACTTGATCCCTGGAGCTGCACCGGTAGCTCGTTCTCCGTATCGCCTTGCTCCTACTGAAATGAAAGAGATGATGACACAACTCCAGGAGTTGTTGGACAAGGGCTTTATTCGACCAAGTTCATCGCCGTGGGGAGCTCCGGTGTTATTTGTTAAGTAGAAAGATGGCACCATGAGGATGTGCATCGATTACCGGGAGCTGAATAAGTTGACAATAAAGAACAAGTATCCATTGCCAAGGATAGATGACTTCTTTGACCAGTTACATGGAGCTTGTGTGTTCTCTAAGATTGATTTAAGGTCGGGGTATCATCAGTTAAAAGTTCGAGAGGAAGATGTGCCTAAGACAGCTTTTAGGACACGTTACGGGCATTACGAGTTCTTGGTTATGCCTTTTGGGTTAACCAATGCCCCGGCTATCTTTATGGATTTGATGAACCGAGTTTGCAGACCGATGTTGGACAAGTCGGTGATTGTTTTTATAGATGACATTTTGGTATACTCTAAGTCTGAAGCTGAACACGCAGATCATCTAAAAGAGTTATTGGAATTGTTAAGAAAGGAAAGGTTGTATGCCAAGTTCTCAAAATGTGAGTTTTGGCTGCAACAGATTCAATTTTTGGGGCATGTGATATCGGGGGCCGGAATTTCTGTAGATCCGGCTAAGGTAGAAGCGGTAAGGAATTGGGAGCCGCCTCGTTCAGCTACTGAAGTCAGAAGTTTTCTGGGGCTGGCAGACTACTATAGGAGATTCATTAAGGATTTTTCCAAGATTGCAGTTCCTTTGACTGCATTAACGAAGAAGAATGCATCTTTTGTTTGGGAAACCGTGCAGCAAGAGGCGTTTGATGTTTTGAAGAAGACGTTAAGTGAAGCACCGATACTTGCCCTACCAGAGGGTAATGAGGACTTTGTTGTATACACGGATGCTTCAAGGTTGGGACTTGGTGCGGTATTGATGCAACGTAGAAAGGTTATAGCTTATGCCTCGAGACAGTTAAAGCAACACGAAAAGAACTACTCAACTCATGATCTTGAGTTGACAGCTGTCACTTTTGCTTTGAAGTTATGGAGACACTATCTCTATGGAACTAAGTGTCAGTTATACACGGATCATAAAAGCCTGAAGTACATTTTCAGCCAGAAAGAACTTAATATGAGACAGAGACGTTTGATGGAACTAATAAAGGATTATGACTGTGAAATCCTTTACCATCCTGGAAAGGCTAACGTGGTAGCCGATGCTTTGAGTCGCAAAGCATATGCTAAGGATTGCTGCTACATGTTGACATCTACTATGTTAACATCCACTATTATTGATGATGTCAAGGCCGCTCAGGAGGAAGCCTTGAAAGACGAGAATGTTGGTGCTGAGGATATAAGGGCACATATTAAGAATATGGAAACTAGTGAATCGGGTTTGAAAGGAATTTACGGAAGAATCTGGGTGCCAAAGTATGGAGACATGAGAAATGTGATAATAGAAGAAGCTCATCAATCTAAATTTTCTGTACATCCCGGGAGCACAAAGATGTACAACGAACTTAAAGCAGATTTTTGGTGGCCCGGATTAGAGAAAGACATAGGTCAGTACGTGGAGAGATGCAGATTGATGAAAGGCTCCGGTATGTTGAAGAGCCAGAGTGTGTGTTAGATAAGAAAGTGAAGAAATTGAGAAGTAAAGAAATAGAGATGGTGCTGTTACGTTGGAAGCATCATAAGGGAGCGAATCATACTTGGGAGACTAAGTCTGAAATGATGAAGAAATATCCACAGCTGTTCGAATCCGAGTAACTTCGAGGACGAAGTTGAGCGTGGTGGAGCCCATGCTGTAACATCCTCGGATTTAATTATTGTAATTGGATAATTAGAGGACTTTTTGTATAATTAAGTTGAATTACGAAAAATGGTTATGTATTTGGATTATGAAAGTTGGTTGCTATTTTGAGAAATTATGAAGCTTTGGAATTTTGAAATTATTATTATGGAGAATTATGATTTATAATTGTTAGTAAGGATAAAACTAAGATAAAATCAGTATTTAATGGAACTGGATAAGTTGAGGGGCTAAAAGTGTCAATAGCCGAAATTTTTGAATAAAAGACCTTTGGTGTCTTTCATTCCTTCACTTCACCATTTCAACTCAAGAAACTCTCTCTCAAACTCTCTCAAAATCTGCTGAAATCCGAATTTGAGGAACAAAATTCGTGGAACTAATCTGATTATAAACAAGATTCAAAGGAAATAAGGTAAGAAATTATAATTTCAAGTTGGAGGTTTTTATTTTGAAGAATGAAGATTCAAAATTCGGATTTTTAATCTGAGAAATCGTTGATGTATGTATGTAATATTAGTTGGGAATCATCAATTGAGCATCACTGAAGCTCCAGAAACAAGAATCGTTGGATAATTCGTCCTAAAAGGTTAGAAATCTTAACTTTTGTAAGTTTTTGGTGTTCTTGAGGTTTTTGCTCATTTTTGGCCAAATCTGGACAAAATTAGATGTTAATGTTATGTAATATGATGTAAAAACAATCATTATATAGTAATAAATCAAATGTATGGATTGCATGTTGTTAGATTTAAGTTTTGGAAATTTTTACTTAAAATACGTAAGTTGCGAACTGCAAACCTGCTGGTGAACTCGGCGAGTTCAGGAGGAACTCGGCGAGTACTCAAGAACAGATGAATAAATCTTCATAAAATTCATAAGTGTTGGATCCGAATTCGGTTGGGACCCGAATTCGGATGAGACCCGAAATTTGGATAAGACCGAAATCAAAATAAGAACCGAACTCGGAGGGGTCCGAATTCGGATGGGTAAACCCGAACTCGGATGGGTCAACCTAATCCGGATGGGTCCGAAATTCGGATAGGAACTCGGCGAGTTCCTGTCCTACTCGGCGAGTTCTCTAAGTTTTTGGGTAATTCGGATGGGTTTAAAAGGATCCGAATTTATGGTCAAATAAACGAACTTTTGGGATATCTTTTGTACTATAATAAGGCATATAATGGATGGTTAATTGGGAATAATAACACCTTGAATAACAGTATATAATATGAGTTTCGGATGACGTTTCCGAATGTTGTAGCACTTTATTATGTACAAGTTGATGGTAAATTGTTGAAAAACATATATTGATAATATGTTTTCATTATGGAAATGAAACAGGTCCCTTGTGGTGTTGTTTAACCCACAGTGGGGTACTTTGTGGATCCGGTTGAAATTCCGAGGAGAAATAATATTGCTTAAAGAATAATAACGCACCCACTGTGAGTACCTTTGATTTTAACATTGCTACATCTGCATTATGTTTGCATTGCCTGCTGAGGCATGTTGTTTCATATTCGTTTGGCACTCTACTAACATGCGTATATGTTGATGCACATTCATACTTGTTGCATGTCCGTTCATTTGTTGTGCATCCTTTCGATGGACCTGCGTGGTCGCATCTGTACTCTGATGTTACTGTGCTATATGACCAAGAGTCTGACACCTCTGTGGTCAGGATAGACAGTAAGTCATCCCCGATGTAATGTCTGCCTCAGATGGTTGGTTTTTCTTATGCCGAGTGTCAGCTCGAAGGAGCCGCGGCTCGGGTTTGCGTACCTGGGGTACGTGTGGAGTATACGGTATGTGTTACCGCGGTTACTCTGGGTGGCATCATAATGATTTGTTGAATGTGTAAAATCATATGGTATTCACTAAGCTTTAGCTTACCCCTTCAGTTGTTATATTTTTACAGGTAAAGGGAAATCCGCTGCGGGACCGTCTAGCTAGGACGTTTATTGAAGTATTTGAAGATTTCCGCTGTTTTAATTTGGTATTTGTTTTATGGAATCATTGTTATATTAATATTTGGGATGATGTAATTCTGTCAAGTTTGTAGACTTAGACGTGTAACCTATGTAGCACCGTAGGGTGTTTGACATAATTTGTATTATTTTATTTATGTATTTTGCTTCCGCACTTTAATTAAGGTATCAGATCATTATATAACTGTTTGTTGGTGAATAATCCTGGGTGAATTGTAATTGGTGGTTATTGTGGCAAGGGTGTCACAAAACCTGTTACCAACTCTTTCATACACAGTTTTTTGATATTATTGAAGTTCAGTAGTGATAGCCTTTTGTGCCATAACTAGTTCAGGTCTGCATTGATTCTTGAGATAAAGCAGGTTTCAGTTGTGGGATCAGCAGATTTCATATCCACAACATATACACCATTCTTTCATTGAGCACACAGCACAACTTTACCTTGGGGATCCAGTATGTAACCCATGTGCTCATCAAAGTTAACCTTGTAGCCGGCATCACACAGTTGGCTTATGCTAACAATATTATGTTTTAGCCCAACCACATAGGCTACCCTTTTGAACACTGCAGCACCAGCTTGAAGAGTTCCATATCCTTCTGTGGATCCCTGTACATTGTCACCAAATGTGACTTTTGGCCCTTTTTCAGCCCTGAGATCACTCAGGAGATCCTTGCAACCTGTCATATGTCTTGAGCAGCCACTGTCCAAGTACCAAACCTGGGATGGTTGTTTGTCTTGCAGAGTGTCATGAGAAAATATTAGTTATTTTTAGGGGAACTCATCATAGGGATGAGTTCTCCTACTTCATCAACCTTTGTTGACGGACCGGTGATATCCACACTAATATTTCCTATTTGGATGGTATCAGCTTGGATAGCATCCTCATTGATTATGTTACTTCCAACACTACTTGTTTTTGCGATGATGGAACTAGCAGAGTCAACAGGCCTCATGTCCCTAGTTTCAGGACAGTCTTTAGCCATATGTGTCTTCTTCCCACACTTATAGCATTTTCTCTTTTTAGCCTTTTTGGAAGAAGAACCTCCTCTCATATTTAGAATTATTTTTGTTTATTCTATCAGCAGGTTTAGCAAACTTACTACTATTTTTAGATGAATCAACAGTTTGGGTAGAAGGCACAATGGCAACAACTTTGCCTGTGTCTTCTTTCCTCTTTTTGGGAGAACAGGTATCAAACATCGGAAGCTTGATTGGCCTTTGACCTTCCACAGGTTTGGAAAACTTATTCCCAAATTTCTCAGGTTGAGCAATGGCTTTGCCTTTGCCCTTACTGAGATGTGATTGATGTTGCCTATCAACATGATCACTGCTTTTGGTTCTAAAAGGCTTACCTTCATTTATAACCAATTTTCCACTATGATTTAAAAACTTATTTGAAACCACAACATATTTGCTTTCAACATGAGACTTACCCCTGTAAAAAGCAGGCTGCTTACCTTTTGAAAACTTTTTCTCAAAATGATTAGCATCGAAAGGATTAACAGGTCTCTTACCATCAGCTTTGGACCCAGAGCCTGTTTTGTCAACAGGTTAGTGTCCACAGCAATAGTTTGAGCATGTTTTCCGTTCTTCTGGTTGTGTGAATCAGCAGAGCACTTAGCAGACTAATTTGATGGAGAACATATTCCGTCATTAGCTTTTGGAGCTTTTTCACACAAGTTGTCAGTATTTTGAGGCCTGACAAACCTGTTTGTTGAGACTAGCTTACAATTTACTTTTTGAATGAAAGTGCTAGGAAGCTCACCAAGAGTGGATAAGTCATCTTTCAGATTATTTATCTCAACAATAGAAGCTGCTTTGTCAAGATCCCCTCCAAGATAGGCTTGGATTTGCGCAGGAATTTGTTGACTAATGCAATGGCTGACTTTTTGTGCAGATTGGCACCAAGAGTCAACTATCTTTTGAAGCTTTGCATGTTTTACATCTGTCACTCTCTTTTCTTCTAGTAAAATGGAGTTGATGTGTTTTAATTCATCAATCCCAGTTTCCAACTTATGGAAACTGTCCAGTTTACTGGATTTTATGTCAAGATCAAATTTAAGCTTAGAGATTTCAGACAGTAAAACATTGTGCTTCTCAACGGTAGCTTTTAAATCAACAAGCATGTATTCAAACATTTTTACTTTTTCATCAGAACTGTAAGCTGTCACATCCTTGCTTTAAAACACGCTTGCTAATCCCAGGAAATAAGAATAAATGCATAAAGCTAAATAAAATATTACAATAAGTCTTGCACTACACGTGCTTCAAGGTTACAGTACTAAGTTGCTAAAAACATCACAATTAAAATTAAAAATAAAAGCAGCTACCCAGAACCCAAGCCATCATAAAGCTATACCACAAGCTGAAAGTGAGCTAAGTCCTCTGGGCAGATCAGATAATAGACCTAAGCAGAAGGTCCAGCTTGTTCTTTACCTTTTCCTGTAAAATTGTGAATAGCAACTGTAAGCTAATGCTTAGTGAGTAAACAGATATTCATGAATGCATGTAAAATATGAGGCGAAAGTGCCTAAAAAGGCCGTTATGCTTGCTTGCTTGCTTGCTTGCTCATTTGCTTAATACCCAGAAAGAACGCTGCACAATTGAGACATTTCACGCAGAACGGAGATGCCACCACTAGGGGTTTACCGCTGACAGATGATCAATCTGTGATACGGGGCTAGCTACCCGTATAATGCTCAAGGGATAGTGGTGAACATCAGAATTGCTTGCTCGCTAAATATAATGCTTATGAGATGCACAAAGAAACGCTAACACAAGGTTTGCTGTATAGTATGCAGAACAATAAACAGATAGCAGATAAATATGCATATTAATAGATCAAATGTAAGATCCGGCTAAGCTGGGCATCACCTGTACCACAGTGTTCGCCTTCACTCACAAAAGTCTATTGAATTCCAAAGAAGTCACATAGAAGCAATTTATGTCTCAATTTCATATAAAACATGTAAACAAGAATAACTGTTACTCACAGTACTGAAAATGCTTTGAATACTTGCTCGGGCTTATTTACGCTTTAAATTGCTTTATAATGCTTGCTCTTGCTTATCTAGGCTTTTAATATATTCTGGCACTGGCTTTGACTCGCAACTGGGCTAAACGGCTTATGTATAATATCTGAAGTTCAATATTACAGAACATGTGCTAAATTAATATTGCTAGCTCAATATTCCAACATCTATAAGCCATAACTTCTAGCTAAATATTTTGCTATTTATTTTGCTAATTTATGCGTTGTTCGTAAATTTTATCAATTAGATTCGAAATTTAGGGGCTAGATTCGAATCTGAGCATCAGACTCGAAGCCAGACTCGAATCTGAGTATCAAACTCGAAGCCAGACTCGAACAGGGGATTAGATACGAAACCTCATTCGAATCTGAAGTTAGATTCGAAGGCAATCTCGAATCTGGTGATTAGATTCGAATCTATGATTCGAATCTAGCCCTATTCGAGCCTGTTCTATCTATTTTCGAGTCTGTTCTACATATTCTCGAGTTTGTTCATAAGCTACAGCTTTACACATGCATTTTCAAGCCTAAAATCACAAATAAACTAAGCAACAAGCCTCGGTTTGATTATATTATACATAATCTATCATATTCTAGTAAAACCCATGCGAAATTAGCTTTAAATCACCTGTAAATGATAGACTCGAATCTCATATCTTCAAAACCGAAAATGCAGAAAAAGAAAAGATCGATTCTTACCTCAAATCCGTATGAAATCGTACATGTAATAGGAGATTCACGTAGTACTCTTCGAGGTCTTTCCGTTAACGTATAGAACACGAGATTTGGCCGGTCGATTTGGGAGAAAAGCTAGAGAGAAGCTCAATTCTAGAGAGAGGAGCTCTGGAAAGGAATATGTCTTGCAAGAAATGAGAAAATGAACTCTCGGCTCTTATTTATACCAAACCTCGAAATTACATCATTTTACGCAAATTGCTCAAAATTACTAAAAATAAAAATGCAAATAAAAAGCAAGGTGTTATATAAGCCATAAAGTTTTGTACCTTGTACATCATTGTAGGATTGCAGTTCTCTAAGCTGCTGAAGGCTTCAGCTTCAGCTAGGTCCTGTTTGAAGTTGCTGGTTGATGGGACATCAGTGTTGGCCATCAGACAGTTGTTATCTACTTCATCTGAAGATGAATCAGATTCCTCCTAATCACATGTCTCAGCCATGAGTCCCTTTTACTTGTTGGAAGCCACTGAGTTTTCCAACTTTTTCAGCTTAGCCATGGCCATAAGGTACTTAACCCTGTAGCCATCGTCCTTGTTTGTCATGAATGGTATGGATGACTGACCAACAACTTTTGACACACAGTCAGCAGCTATGTGGCCAGTCTTGCCACATTTAAAGCACTCAGCCTTATAGTTGTCAAATGCCTTCTTTTTGTCAACATTTGAGTTCCCCTACAGCATTCTTCTACCAAACCTTTTCTTGTTGAACCTTTTGACAAGCATTGCAATCATTTGCTCATCATCAAGTTCAGCAAGATCTTCACCGTCTTCCTCTTCAGACAACTCTTCCCTTTCATCATCAGCCTGTTGATTAGGTTGTGTGAACACATCACATACCTGACCAACAGGTTGTCTCACGCTGGCCACTAAGGCAGCACCTTTCTTAGACATTTCCAAGGCATTCCATTTCTGTTGCCTTGACGGCTAATCATTCAGTAGGGATCCATATAAATTTACAAGATCCAAACCTTTGATGGCGCCAGAATTTCTCAAGATGGTAGAAAAGTAGTTCCATTCTTCAGGCAGGATATCCAAGAACTTGTTCACCAGAGTCAGGCTGTCCTTTGTGATCCCAACAGCTTTGAGATCATTGAAAAGAGCAGTAAACCTGGTGTAGGTTTCTGTGAGTGACTCCTTTGGTTTTGTAATGAAGAGTTCATACTGTCTAACAAGATTGTTAATCCTGTTATCCAGTGTGATTGTGGGACCATCATAGACGGGACACAAAGTATCCCAAATCTCCTTTGCAGTCTTCATCTTCTCAACCTGTTTGAACACATCATCAGGAAGAGAAATGATCTGGGTATTCCTGGCTTTTGCATCCAGAGCAAACAGTCTTTTGTTTTCATCAGACCATTGAGCTTTGGCCTTCTCAAAGGTTCTGATTTCAGGGGCAGCTCCTTCAACAGCAGGAGTAATAGTAGTAACAGAAGTTTGCATATAGGGACCTTCCATTACTATCTCTGGCAGTTGTACGTCCAGATTCTCTAAATAGAGCATCATTCTGCACTTCCAACCAGAGAAGTTTTGATGATTGAACTTGGGGGGTTTGGCCATTGAACCATTGTCATAGTAAGAGGAGGAACTTGCAGCACTGTTGTCCATGGGAAAGTAGGGAAAATGAGAGATCTAGAGTTGACACAAACTCTATCTGCTCTGATACCGGTTGTAGGACCCAAAAGGTTTCCCTAGAGTATTTCTCTAAGCTGTAGAGGGGGGGGGGGGGTGAATACAGCTAATAAAAATTTCAACACTCTTTTCTTAATGTTTGTGAATACTATTAACAAATGTTAATTACAAACAAGCTTGACCACAGAAAGGTTCAAGCTGAGATGACAGATACAACAGATGCTTCAACTAATCTATGACACACTCAGACTAGATACAATGACTACACTCCCTTAGATGCACTCACTGTTTTTACAAGACACAGATGGACAGCTTGAGTATAAACAGCTTAGACACACGTACTATTATATTCAAGCAGACTTGCATGCATGAAAAACACACTTTAATGCACCATATGATTTCACACTATTGGATATCTCACAATCCTTAGAAGCATCCTTTTATACTCTCACTGAGAATCTCAGTGAAGCTTCTTCATTGGACAATGAGAAAGTGGGATGTCTTTCCAAAAATACAGAACACCTTTTCTACACATGCTGATAAAGCACACTTGTCTTCATGTGGCAGAATCTTTGTCTTTTTCTTTTTGTCACTGCTGCATAAGGCTTTAACCAAAAGAGGAATGTCAACTTTGCATCTTTTTCTTTTGTTAAGGTCATTTTGATATAAGAAAAGGTCTGTCACCCTTTTCAGATATCTGTTTGTCTTCATGTAACAGAACAGCGTAGGCAGGCTTTTGAAGTTACTGTTTTCCACTTTATCTTCGACTTGTAAACTGATATTGTAGTAAAAAAACAATACATGAAGACTTGGAAACATATCCCATAAAGTGTTTAGTCGGTTCACAAACAACAGGTTCTGTTCACAAAGAACAGAACACACAGATCTGTCCAAGCTGCTCAACAGATTAGAGTAGCGTAGACAGTTTATGTCCAGCCTGTTCAGCAGACAGAACAGCTTGGATAATCTGCCTTTGTTGGAACGAATGCAACCGGGTAAACAGCTTTGGCTAATAATGCAAATCACTTTTCAGGTTTCAATAAGGCATAAATAGACCTTAAATTATACCTTCAAGTGTATCAAGCAGGTTTGATTAAAAATCTCCCCCTAAGATGAAGAGCAGGTTTGACTGAGGCCTTTTTGTGCCTAACAGCTTTTAACTCAGCCTTTTTCCTTTCATGATCCTCTTCTATCTCTCTTCGCAAATCAAGCAAGTCATTTTTTTCCATTTCAAGACTATCAACTTTGAGTGATGTATCACCACCATCCAATCTTTTAATCAACTTATTGGTCTCACCTCTACAATAAAGTCTACGATATCCATCATTCTCCCTGTTCATCACAACTGAAAAAGGATCAAGTGAAGCACTTCCATCTTCTAAAGGTTTGTAGTTCTTCATTTGTTCCTCCAATGAGAAAATATTATCAAAACAATGGCTACTTGATATCTATAAGAAGACCTACTATGTGATTTCAAAATAAGAACTTACAATTTTCTGTGTCATCATATGTATCAACATATACACATCATTCGGTCCTTTTAGGCGTACGCTCAAACATTTGGCTTAAGCTAGGAGATTCATTAGTTGGGTCATCATTTTTCTACATTTATATATAATAACATAAATATCAACATCTAGAATGACTAGGAAAACAAAAATTACAAACAAAAGAAAGGCATTACCATCTCCTCACGAATCCTCGCAAAACTTTTTGGACTGGCTGTGTGGTTATTTTTTTGAGACATGCGTAGCTTTTTAGCTCGCAAACAACGCTTCTGCACACATTAACATATACAACTTTAAGTATAAATACATCTAATAAAACCCTACTAAATATAAACAAACTTTATAATAAGCCAATTACCTAGCAAATTACCATCACATATTTATTATTCTATAAGCTCAACAGTCGTGAAAAATCATTTTCTGGAATACTTTTAGGTCGATTCTTCCATCTTGTTTTATTGTCCTTTTGCTCATAGATGTGTTTTTTTTATTAATTCAGCATTTGTATACGCTCAAACAAGATCCAATAGACATTAAAACCCAAGGTTTAGCATCATCGGGCACAATGTATTTTTCCTTGACAAGATTTAGTATTTATAAAACAAAATCAGTATCTTAACATATAAAAAAAAGTGCTTAAAACCTTACCAATATGTACTCCCACATCTTTTCTTTTTGGGGCACTTAATGCCATGATTTATAAATCAATAGTGCATAATTGTAGTTACGAGCTATTGTGCCCAAAAAACGAGAAAACTGCCCCACTGTGTCCTTCACCTTAGTTACAGGTCCAATGGGTTGTCCAAATTCATTGCATATGATGACCTCGCGCTCATTGGCACTTCGCACCTCTTTTCTTGGTTTTAGAAATTTCTAAAATCAAACATATATTAGAATATATCAAAGTCTAATGTACATGCAGTCCAGCAATATATAAATACAACAATCCATCAATATATATATATATATACAACAGTCCAGCAATATATTTATATATTAGTCCAATAGTCTAGCAATATATATATATATATATATATATATATATATATATATATATATATATATATATATATATATATATATATATATATATATATATATATATATATATATATAATACAACAATCCATCAATATATATATATACAACAGTCCAGCAATATATTTTATAATTAGTCCAATAGTCTAGCAATATA
This sequence comes from Centrapalus pauciflorus, assembly GCA_020465985.1. Lineage (NCBI taxonomy): Eukaryota > Viridiplantae > Streptophyta > Magnoliopsida > Asterales > Asteraceae > Centrapalus > Centrapalus pauciflorus. The sequence goes on from JAANYP010001810.1 coordinate 166,413, forward strand.
TATATTGTATATATATATATATATATATATATATATATATATATATATATATATATATATATATATATAATATATATATATATTATATATATATATATATATATATAATAATATATATATATATATATATATATATATGTATATCTATATATATACATATATATATATATATATATATATATATATTATATATATATAATATAATATTATAATATATATATATATATATATATATAATAGTCCAACAACATGTATATATATAACAGATCCAAACACCCCCTCTTGTATATATAGCAATGTAATCATAAAATGATTGTTGCCTTTATAATAAGCATTTGCAAGAGAAAGTGCTGTTACTTGTCAATTGAATTGCAGTGCCAGAATTGAAACAACAACATTAAGATTGCTGCCTTTATACTAAGTATTTGCAAAAGAAAGTGCAGTTGCTTGTCAATTTAATGATTGTTGCTATTAAATTGAAACAACAACATTAAGATGTATATATGTGTGTGTTTTATGTGCATTTAGAAGGTGCAGCAGGTCCATTAGTGTGTATATGTGCAGGTCCATTTGTGTGCTTTGTGTGAGCCCCAACAACCTTTCAATCAAAACATAAATCAAGTGTGTGTGCTGAGTGAATTAAAGCTATTTTGCAAAGACCAATTGCAGGCTCTCAAGTTCCAGGTTGTATCATAGATCAGACTGTCAAGTGTCAACTATCAAGCTTATAAAATGCCATCACTCATCAGATATGTAACACTATTCTAATATACCATCTCCTAGTCTTTCAAATCTTATACCTCATATTGTGATTTTCTAATTATATAAGGGTCAAGAAGACGAACCGACATTTCTTTCTATTAACTTAATGAACATTCACACCAGAATATACATTTTAATACGCTGTACAATCACATTTTTATATGTTGTACAATCGCAGTCGAATAGTCTAGCAATATATATATATATATATATATATATATATAAAATAGTCCAGCAACATGTATATATATAACAGATCCAAACACCCGCTCTTGATACAAAGACAGGTATCGGAGTCGATAAATTAACAGTGCAGTCTGGACATTTCCTTACTATTTGTTTAACTGATGATAAAACAACTATGTGGTTTGTCAACTAATTTTTATACTTTGGAAGGCCCCTGTCAAGACAAATATTTGTGTGTGTTTGTGCTCCTCTCTTGATTTTCTTGACACAAAAATTTAATTCACTTATTCACAATATATCAACTACAATTAACTTGATAATTAGAAATTATACATAAACTTAATTAATGCATATCTTTGTAAGCCTTTGCTAATGCCATAATTACAGACACCATAGCTTGTCATATATTTGTTGACTTCTAAAATACGCTGACATTACATTTTCTTTGTCATTTCAATGCATATGTCGAAGATAAGTGGCATAAGATATGAAATTTAACAGTTTGTGTGGATAAGTTTGAATGAGTAGCACATGAAGCAACTAAATATTACAAGAGTTGCAAGCTAATAAACTAAAGATACATGCTAAAGGATAGCTATTGTGGCTTGATATTTTAGCACAAATGGATCAGCCTGAACCAGTCTTCGATAACATGGGGTCATCAATTTTTCATCTACTTTGTTGTTTTTTATAATTTAATTTTTTATGAAGTACCGCCTCCCACCACACAAAAAACACATTTTCCCTATAATATGTACCTGAAGATTTCACATGAATGAATATATTCACATAAATTGTTGGAAGCTGGAAGTACAGTCGCTAGAATGAAGGACTAGTCAGTTGGATGGAAACAAAGAAATGTTAGCAATAAGCTACATGAACATTATTGGTTCAATGACAAGTTGTTATGTGGCGACAGGTAACCTAAATTAAAATTCAATTACAAGTGAATTGTTATGCTACCTTTATACTAAGCATTTGCAAGAGAAAGTGCAGTTACTTGTCAACTGAATTGCAGTGCCCGAATTGAAACAACAACATTAAGATTGCTGCCTTTATACTAAGCATTTGCAAGAGAAAGTGCAGTTACTTATCAATTTAAAGATTGTTGCCTTTAAATTGAAACAACAACATTAAGATGTATATATGTGTGTGTTTGATATGCATTTAGAAGGTACAGCAGGTCCATTAGTGTGTATATGTGCGACTCCATTTGTGTGCTTTGTGTGAGCCCAAACAACCTTTCAATCAAAAAATAAATCAAGGGTGTGTGCTGATTGAATTAAAACTATTTTGCAAAGACAACTTGCAGGCTCTCAAGTTCCAGGTTGTATCATAGATCCGACTGTCAAGTGTCAACTATCAAGCTTATAAAATGTTATCACTCATCATATATGTATACACTATTCTAATATACCATCTCCTAGTCTTTCAAATCTTATACCTTATATTGTGATTTTCTAATTATATAAGGGTCAAGAAGACGAACCGGCATTGCTTTCTTTAAACTTAATGAGCATTCACACTCCAAAATATACATTTTAATGTGCTGTACAATCAGATTTTGAACATTTCTAATGCACATACATGAATGATATGGCTGCTGAATCTGTTCGACACAGTCCAACCCTTATTTCTTTGATTTTTTCTGTTTAATGGGGCTATTAGGCTGTTGTTGCTGCTACATTCACCCCCACACTTATTATACATGTATTAACAGTGCAACAACAATATATAATGGGGCTGTTGGGCTGTTGTTGCTACTACATTCACCCCCACACTTATTATACATGTATTGAATATTATAAAAGCACCCAAAACTAGAAAGATGCATTTTAATGACTAAATGGGGTTGCTGTCAAATAAACCTGCTACTTAAATTACTTAACATAACAAGTATATCATCATCCTTTTCATATAAATATAGTTAAGATCGATGTAGAAGCTAACCTGCTCCTTTTTGCAATTGGGGGCCTTCAAAATGTTCATGAACAAGTATATCATCCTCCTTTTAAAAATCATCCTCACTATCATCCGCTTGAATCCCATTCAGAACATTTGGAAATGTAATCCTGTCCATGTCTTCATGCTCATCATCTTCATCAGCCTCATCTTTGTCATTGGCAAATGTGACCAACAAGAAATACGAATCAACAAAAATATAGCAACAACAAATAAACCAACTAATTAAATCACTTAACATAAGTACCTTGAGATCTCATGGTATCCCCTTCATTCTCATCATTGTTCACATGATGGTGTTCCCTATCTACTCCATTCACACTTAAAAGCATACAATAGAACACAATATGGAATGTTGTATTACAAGTAACTTTGTTATTACTCATCTAATAAAATAATTTTGAAATCAAAAAAAATATATATTACCTTGAGGTATCTCGTAATCCTCAACATCTTCATCAACAATAAATAACTTTCTCCTTGTTTCACTTTGTGTTTGTGACCCTTTGCTACTTAAGATTAGATCACCCATGGTCATTGTTGCTCTAGATTTATTTTGTTTCTTTGAATTTGAAACAAATGTAACATTGTGAGAGGTACTTGGAGCAACTACTCATCGTTGTTTTGCTAACGTAGCTAATTTATTCATGGACAATGGTGCAATATACTTTGGACGATGTCGCTGTAAATAATTTTAATTTTCATTAGACAACTATCTGGTAATTTCGAATTCCATATTCCATAACTAAGTGACATACCTTAACTATGTAGAACACCTTATTCACTTGAGAAGGCATGAAAAAAGGATCATCTGAAGAGCAAAATCTGTTCAAGTTGATACAAGATAAACCGTAATCATCTTTTTCTACTTGGTACCACTCACAGCAAAACAAGACAAGCTTAAACTTTGACCAATAGTCAAGTTCAATAATGTCTAAAATTCTACCATAGTAGTCAACATTCCCAACAACTGGATTTTTGTCCCTAGAGCTTGCAAAGCTAGGAGTTAAAGCTATAATTGAAACACCGCTATTTTGTGTTTTGCACCGAGCATCACGTGATTTGGAATGAAACCGATATCCATTGATATAATACCCATGGTATCATCGGGACGTAGGACCAGGACCCTTAGCAAGCCAAAATATATGATCCGGAACATTATTGATTACTGCTTTGTTTTTCAACCAGCTCGCAAACTCATGACTATGGTTTTGTGCTCGACTCCATCTACTTTTTCATGTTTGATTGTCAACATAGACTTCGTGCTCACTACATTATTACAAAAAGAATATGCACGTGATTAATTTATGCTGATAGATAAGTTGAAACGAACTGATCAGAATTGTATTTTAAACAAAAATGAAGAAATTTTTGCTCTTCAACAAGAGTTGTCTTTAACTAAAGATTTGATTGAGAAGGAAAGACATGAGTTCTTACTTAAAGAACAAGATTTTAAATCCAAATCTGAATTGTTTGAAGATTAAAGACAAATGTTCTTAATCAAAGAACAATCTTTTAAATCTAATTACCAACCATTTGATCATGACAGAAATTCAAATTTAGTCATTATCAAAAGTTTGGAAGATCGGATACTTCATCTTACAAAACAATTACATGTTTTTACTTCATCAACTAAGTCAAAGGTTAAGACCCCTTCTTCAGTGTGTTTAAAATCCAATGTTGATCACTCTGGTTTGTCTTCTGAAAGTGAAGTGAATCTAACTAACTCTGCTAAGTTTGATTCATGTTCAGATCTGAAACTTAAGTATCTGCTCAAGATACATAAAGGCAAAGACAAAATCATTGAACAACTTCCGGTTAAGATTTACCCAGGTGAATCTTCAAAGCCTAATGTTTTTAAAGTTTTTGGAAATACTGGTCCATCTAATCAGAAAACATTGTCAAAGAAAACGACCACGTATTACCAAAAACATGCCAGAATCGGACAGTTTTTCAGGAAGAAGAGTTCACAAAATTCTAATCATTCAAAGTCAAGTTTCTTTAGACACTCAGATATTAAATTTTCAAATACTCAAAGAAATTTGTTTTCTGCTTTTGAAAGAGAGGCTTATAGTTATAATATGAAATGGGTAACAAAACCCATTTTGAAATGGGTACCTAAAAGTGCTAACAAGTCTGGATCCAAATCTGTTTGGATACCAAAGACATCTTAAATTTTGCAGGTTTTAGGTTTCTTATCATTTCAGATAAGGACCCGTTCTTCATTTCAATACGTTCTTGATTACTTCAGGTCAAGACCCGTGCTTCAAATCAAGATGGTTTTTAGTCATATCAGACTAGAACCCGAACTTCATCTCAAGTGGCTCCTACTCACAACAGAGTAGAACCCGTCTGCAATTGGATTTTGTACTTTTCAATACAGAACCCAAGCTAACGGTTTTCAGTTACATCAGACTGAAACCCGAGCTTCCGCACCAAAGGCTTCTAATCATCCCAGATTAGAACCCGATTCTGAATGAAAAATCTTTCAGGAATTCCTGCCCTACATTCAACTCTGATGCTGAATTGACAAAGAAGTAGTTTTATTTTTATAATTTTTTGCTCCTGATTTCATTTCTATGAGTTGACTAACTATGTGTGCTTATTTCCAGGGGGAGTTTTAGACATTCTTTGACGATGACATTTTTCACAAAAACTGTGTGTGATTTTCATGAAAATATTTGATGCACACATAAAATTTTGTTTTTGTGCTTAATAAAAAAAATTTCATCCGATTCTTTGAATTTATCATTGAGGTTAATTGGTCTAATCTCTTTGATTTTAATAATCTCATTTCTTCTGAGATTTTCTTCTTTCTTCTTCCATATATTTGTGATTCTCCCAATAAATTCTCCAAAGTGCTAATTCTTTCATGAAAATCTGATTCACTTTGTAAGGTCTTGCAATCTGATCTATGATCCAAGTATTTTGACAGATGGATCATGATCTAGATTGACCCATTTAATTTTTCAATTTTCAGCTATGTACCATCCTATCCTACCCCCTATCATTCTCCAACCATCTTTCCTCCTACCTACCCTACCCTACCCACCCACTCCTACCACGCCTTACCTACCCCCTGCTTCACCCTATTCCACCCCACCTGCCTTACCTCCGACCTACCCCACCCCTACCTACCCTACCCTACCCATACCCCTTACCTACCCTACCCCTACCCCCTACCTACCCTGCCACTACCTCCCTACCCTTACCCACCTCCTACCTACCCTACCCTACCCCTACCTTACCTTACCTACCTACCCCTCCACCGCTACCCCACAACCTTACATCCTACCCTACACCCTAACCTACCACACCCGTACCCCACCTTCTACCCTACCCTACCTCCTACCTCACCCCTATCCACCCACCTACCTACTACAACGCTTACCCTATCCACCCCACCGCTACCCCACTATATAAGTAGGGGTAGTGTGGGAGTAGTGAGGTAGGGGGTAGGGTAGAAGGTAAGATAGGTGGGATAGCGGTGGGTGGATAGGGTATATTATATATATATATATATATATATATATATATATATATATATATATATACTAGATACATACCCGCGCAAAGCGGCGGCGGCGATAAATATTTTTTTCGATTACTTGTTCGTTTAATAGATGACGATGATGAATAATATCTTTAAACAACGTAAAAGAAAAATACCTTAAGTTTCAATGTCATTCAAATATCATAAAAAACCATATGGTTACAGACAAAAATATGATCAAATATATTTATGATAAAAAATTTACAAGCATTTTTCATTTTATGCATCCAAAATATCCAATTATGATAATGATTCACTTGAACGATCTGTTTGTTGTACATCCTGCATATAATATCCAAATATGATAAGACTTCTTGATACAGCACATTTGATGTGTAGACTCCATCTGGATTGAATTTCAACAACCCTTCTATCAAGATTTGACCACTGAAGTCTATGTGACATGTCAGATTGACCATCTCTTCTTTTCAGAATAAACAGCTGCAGTTCTTTGTCAAAGAACCAGCTAATAATTCCTCCAGCAAAATTTCCAGCACTTGGATTTCTCATCTTCTTCTTCATCTTCAGCTGATCTTTCTTTTCTTCCTTCTTGAACCAAAGATTTATCAGATCAGCTCTAGATGGCTCTTTCTCAGCCTCTTCAAGGTCTTTATCTTCAGCTGAGGCTACCTTGATGTAATCAATATCAATCACATTATGATCTTGGCTTTCATACAGTTCAGTGATTGGTTGTGAATTGATTATTACTTCATTAACGTGATCATCTTCATTATCTAGCACTTCATCATCCGATCTCCAGTCAGCGACATCATCTGGAATGAATTCACCTTCTTCTAATTCTTCAATATCATCTTCAAAATCAAATTCCATTAGCTCTTCTTCAATATCTTTCAGCGCATCGATCATGTCGCTATCTAAAGTCTTTGAAGAACCTGCTTCTCCTCCTGCTCCTCCCTCTCCTCCTTCTGTACTAGGCTCCCCCTGAACTTGTGTAACTTGAGCTGCAGAAAAATCTACAGACTCAATCTCTTTGTTCGCACCGGGATCATTGCCTTCATTATCATCATCTTCTCCCTGTACTTCCTGATCTTTACAACTCGTCTCCCCCTGAGTTTTTAGATTTTTCATAAGTTGCTCTAGGAGGGAGCGCATTGCTCGGATTTCAGACGATTGATCAGCAACAAATGATTTAATCTCCGTGTTTTCGTCTCTAACACTTTCAACAATGTTTCTCAGTTCTGCATTCTCCTTATCAAGATTAGAGTTATGCTCCTGGAGTTCACCGACTGCTTTTGTGAGAGTTATGATTTGAATGTTCTGAAAGTCGACACGGCTCTTAAGTTGCATGATTCGTTGGTTGTCAGTATAGGCTTCTGATGTAGAAGGGATGGACTGAATGGGAGCAGGATTGAATGGTTGGGGAATGTAGGGTTCAGGTTGCTGAGGTGGTGGTGATGGTGGAGCTGTAACTTGGGGTTGGGTCTGGGTTTGAGGCGGAGGTTGTGCATCGGACTGTGATGAAGTCCCCTGCATAAACCTGTGACGTTTGGCACGTTGCCTTGTCACCAACTGAGGAGTCTCATCTTCTTCAAAATCTGACTCCTCCAATTCCCTGGCCTCTCGCCTCCTCGAACCACCTTCATTGATAATCAATCGTGAACCATAGGTTCCAATTTGAATATGAGGATCTGTAGACACTGATTCTGGAGCTTCAACTTCGATCTCCTCCATTTCTTCTGATTCTGTAGCAGATGATGACTCATCATTGCCAGTCTGCTCTGGCACATATTCGTCAACATATCTGAAGACATCTTCTTCTCCCTCTGGAGGCTCAAGTAATTCACCCACTAACTCTGCAGCTATATCTTCATTTGCATGTGGACCTGCCTCCCAAATTTCATTTAGCGTTTGGCACAATTGATCAGCTTCATTTGGGACATTTGACGGCCCGGCTTCCTGCACTTCTGGTTGCTGACTCGTAGAAGGCCTAGACGCCTGAGTTTGACTTGCAGATGGTCTTTGTCTGCGCCTTTGTGCACGCGGTGGCTGTGGTTGTTGTTGTTGTTGTGGCTGTGGTTGTCTTGGTTGTTGTGGCTGTGGTTGGACATCAACTACCCCTGCCCAGTTGGCATTACTCGGGGCTTGAAATTCCCTATCCAGAATTGCACCAAATAGTGGACGCGCCACCGGAACCGCTAACCTTCCTCGATGTGAGGAACAGTCAGAGTAGATGCGCTTATCCATAATATTCACGCTCAATGCATCATCTGTTTGTGGCAAATCAGGCAAGAAGTGCCTTATCAACATCATTACAAACCTAGGACACAGTAGGAATCTTTCTCTCTCAGGAGCAGTAACTTGATGGATGAATTCCGAGAAAAACAGCTGTGAGAAGCTGAACTTCTTATTGTACACCATGGCAATCACCCCAGATTGGATCTTTGAGACGATGTAATCGAATCCAGCCTTCTTAGGCGCAAAACAAACCATGAACACGTGGACCAAAAATCGCCACTGCCCTATCAACCCGCTTTTCATATAAGATGATTTTGTAACGTCCAAACTATAGCCCATTCGCAAAAACGCTGCTTGCCTAATACTTAATGGAAAGTCTATAGGCCCGTCTTCTTGTTCTTGTGAACCCAACTGCAGTACTTGACGCAAAATATCTGCTGAGAAAACCAGAGGTTGACCAGCAATTCTGGTTCTTAAAACTGTCGGGGTGACAGTACAGTCCACCTGTAAATGATCGTAAAATTGACGCACATATGAAATCACAATCGGAATATTTTGATATAATGCATAGCTGATCCTAGACTCTGCTAGAAAATCTAAAACTTCTCGAAATCCCTGCGCTTCAGGGATGTTATGAGCTGGATTAAGTACCATATTGTGCTTAGGAACAAAAGCACGAAGCGCCATATCTGCACAATACATAAAACTGTTAGAATTATTAAAAATCAATAAACTTGTTTAAATTCAAATTTGTTTTATTTTGTACTTTATTAAATACAAAATCTAACACAATTAAATTTCCACAAGTTTAATAAAATTTAAATTAAAGAAATTAAGTAAAGTACAGATTCGAAGGGAACAGATTCGAAGTGTCCATTTTCGAATCTAATGGACAGATTCGAGGAGTCCCTATTCGAGTCTAATGGACAGATTCGAATATCATGGTCAACTCGAATCTATTGATAGATTCGAGAAACCCATGAGCAGATTCGAATGCCCAAGAACAGATTCGAAAGGCCGACAGATGAATTTTCAACAAAAACCCAAGATTTTAACCATTTTGAACTTGGTAAATCACATACATTAGTTCAACTAGGTTCTAATCATTGATTTATGTCTTTAATTTGATCTTTTATAGGTCCAAACTTAGTTATTTAGCAAAAACCCAATTTTGACCCATAAAACTTCAAAAAATCGACGATTTGGCCTTAAATTGTGTATAAAACTACCAAAGTCTTGTACAATCCGGTTGATTATACCTAGATATGAGTGTAGAATCGAACACAATAGCTTTAGAGTCGATGAAATGTCGTTTATGTGAAATACGGTAGATTCGAGAAATAGATTCGAGATCGCCTGAATAGATTCGAGGAAGTAGAATCGAGAACAGTAAGAAATAAATGACTTCACTGTTGACCTATTTATACTACCAACCTTCGAGTCTAAGTCCCTAGTCGAATCTACTGACAGATTCGAAGTCTTACCACTTCGAGTCTGTCCTAGATTCGAAACTACCAAACACTTAGAAAAATTTCGAAAATTTTGAAGTAACTTCAACTTTTCCAACTTTTTTCTACGGTATTGTGTAACCAGATAAACTATGCCAGCTCTTTTACCCTAAGCAACAAATATTTCACGCAATGTTTATTTTATCCAACTTCGAATGCACCCTCAGTAACTTTTAACCTTTTACCTAAGTAAAAATTAAACTAACCCTAAATAAGATAAAATAAAATAAACTAAAGTAAAAATAAAATAAAATAAAATAAAATAAAGTAAAATAAAATTTTGACCAAAAAATTTAATCTAGACTTAAGAAAAAATTTACAATCTAAGCTAAATACTTAACAACATATTTTTGATGAGTATAGTCTAAGAAAGGTTCAATCAGATAGCGATGTCCGATACTAACTTTTAGTACTTAAACTTTCACACTTGGCCTTTTTATTTTTGATGAGTATAGTCTAAGAAAGGTTCAATCAGATAGCGATGTCGTGACATACCCTTTTAGCCGATTGTTGGTATTTTACCCTGTTAAACATTCTACATTTCGGAATATCCCTTGGCCTTTTTATTTATCAGGAAATTATCTTACGTGACTCAGACATAGAGATACTTTTATGATCAAGGCACAGAGACAAAGATTCTAACTTGTTGGTATTTGCAAACTTTCTTTAAAAGACAAACATCGGACACAGGTCTGTATTCTCATACAACAAAGTGTCTTAGTTCGACTTAAGGTTTATTTTTAAAGTTAGCAGATAGCGGTGACAGGTCTGTACTGACGTACAACAAAGCGACATGTCTGCTAACCCGAATCTAAACAGAGACAACAGGTCTGTACTTACGTACAACAGAGTTGCATGTTTTCGACTCTCAGTTTTACATGATATTTCTATTCTTTCCATTTTAAGATGTATTTGTTGTTGCCATACATCCCCAGAAAGTTTGCATACCTCATTTAGACTCAATGTTTGTATGTCTTGTACATAAAATTAAGACCGATTGGTCGTACATCTAAGTTAGTGACACGCTTGACTTTTTCTAGAATATTTTATTAGCCTTGAGATTCCCTATATGTATTATGCCTACCAACACATCAAACTAAATAAAGTATAACACTTAGGATTTAGTTGCATTATGTGTGAAAGCCTAAATACTTAGAGTCTGTAACGACGGTGCTAAATTTTCGTCACTTTGAACCTATGTATCTAAGACTTAACTCCTTTTCTGATATTCTCTTTTTTTTTGTATTTTTGTAATTTTCTCTCTTTTTTCTTTTGTTTTTCATAGCAAAAAGCAGTAAACTAAGCTAACCTACTAACTTACTAAAAATAGAAACTTACTAAAAATAGAAACTTTCCTAAATTAGAAACTTACCTAAAATAGCAGACTACTGTAAAGAAAGAAATACTACTACTCTCAAAGAAAATAAACTTACTACTACTAAGGTCAAATTGCTCTGGGTTGCGCATTCCATTCAGTTGAATTAAATACTCAAACCGTGACTTATCAAACGCTTTGGTAAATAAATCAGCATTATTATCTTCTGTTGCCACTTTTACCAGTTTGATTAAATTCTTTTCAGCACAATCACGAATAAAATGATGCCTTATGTCTATGTGCTTTGTTTTACTGTGTTTAACTGGATTATTTGTTATCGCAATTGTAGATTGATTGTCTATCCTAATTGGAGTTTGAGTGTAAGCCAAACCGTAATCCCGCAATTGTTGTTGTATCCACAGAACCTGTGAACAGCAACTACCAGCAGCTACATACTCGGCCTCGCACGTTGACACGGCTACCGATGTTTGTTTCTTGCATTGCCAGGACACCAATCTCCCTCCTAGGAACTGACAACCTCCAGTCGTAGATTTGCGCGTCAAGCTGCATCCTCCGTAGTCAGAATCTGTGAACGCCTCCAACTCTAGATCTCCCTCCGCGTGATACCAAAGTCCCAGTTTCGGTTTCGACTTGAGGTATCGTAGAATCCGCTTCACAGCTTTCATATGCATCTCCTTCGGATTCGCTTGAAATCTAGCACAAATACACACAGCAAACATTATGTCAGGTCTTGAAGCAGTTAAATACATAAGTGACCCAATCATGGCCCGATATAAAGTCGGATCCACATCGGAATCACTTTCAGTACCCGGCCCGAGATTGTGATTCACTTGAATCGGCGTGCTGAAATGGGCAGTCAACTTAGTTCCCTCCATCCCAAACCGTTCTAATATGTCATAGACATACTTAGTTTGATGGATAAACATCCCTTCCTTCTTTTGGTCAACTTGTAACCCTAAAAAGAAATTCAACTCTCCCATAGCACTCATCTCGAACTTA
>JAANYP010001810.1:179997-274837 GCA_020465985.1 Centrapalus pauciflorus
GTCGCAGTAGGCTCGGATGTAGATTCGAACGTGGTCCTTGGAAAGAATTGGCCATCGTCGTTCAGATGCAACGTCGCCATGTCCTTCTCGATTGTACCTGCATTATCATCCAGAGGAATGTTAAATAACTCAAATAACTTATCATAGTCAAATATCCATTCCGGACCAGTTTGGGGTTCATGTGTATAACTTGTGACTTCAATGTTATACACAATCTCCACAGTACCAGTTGTTTTGTTAACACCCGTTTGTTTGGTGAGTTTGGCACATAACCTAGGAAGTATCCTTCGTCAGCCTTTTCCACCAAACTTTCGTTGAAATGTTTTGTTCTTAAAAGTGTGCATGGTAACTCCAAAACGGTTCCGAACCAGTTAAGGTTTAGGTGCCGTTTATTGTCAAAATTTCATAGCATGTTTTGGTTCAATGATTTGACTGGTAAAGGACTCGGTTTCAAAGAATGTGGCACCCCGTATTCACTGGCCCTCCCCCATACACATGGTAGCAAGCTTTGAATCCGAAAGCCTAGTCCTTGGCAGCCTCAATCAAAGTTCTATTTATTATCGTTCGGCACCCCATTCTTTGTTGAGGTTCATGATGGTGCACTGATTGATGCCACTATGCCCTTTGATAGGCAATAATGGACACCAATTACAGTGTTTTTGAATTCAGTTCCATTATCACTACGAATATTTTTAACCCTATTCCGTATGAGTTCTCCACTTGGTCCAAGAACCCGATGAGCCTTGCAGCCGTCTCGTCCTTCGTACCTAAAAAGAAAACCCCAGAAAAACGTGAGTAATCGTCAGTGATAACTAAGCAGTACCAACTACCTCCAATACTCCTTTTGTTGATTGGGCCAAAAAGGTCCATGTGCAACAGATCGAATGTTGAGGCTATGGAATTCTGCTTCTTGGACTTGTGTGTCTTCTTGTGCTGTTTGCCCTTCATGCAAGGTAGACACTTATCCTCGAACTGAAAACTTTTCATGGGCACACCCTGCACCAGTCCATGCTTCGTAATGTAATTCATCTTCCTCAGGTGCATGTGAGCCATGCGTCTGTGCCACAGTACGGATTCCGTCTCCGAAGCTTTGGATAGTAGACAAATTGGCCCCATCGAAGTCTCTTGCTTGTTCATATCCAGCATGTACAAGTCGTTCTTCCTTGGCGCCCGCATCAACACCCATTCTTCAGGAATTTTGAATCCAGGCTTTAGCACTAACGCCTCAGTGTCAGTAAATAACACCGAGTTCTTCTTATCACAGATTTGAGAGACACTAATGAGATTATGAACCAGTTTATCAACGTGATAAACTTGATCCAAAGTAATCGTCCCATTAGTGACTTCTTCAGTTCCGGTGATATTTCCACCCTTGTTACCCGCGAATGATACAAATCCCCTATTACCCCCCTTGAAGTCTGTGAGAAGACTTCTTTCCCCCGTCATGTGCCTGGAGCAACCACTGTCGACGAACCACTTGTTGTTTGGACCGGTAGTTATCTCCTGCACATGAAAGAAAAGAGGTTAGTTATCACGGGGAACCCAAGCCATGACTGACTTGGTAATACCATTCTCGTCCACATACGTGAACTCTTTCAAGTACCCATCTCGCCGTTCAGGTGACTTGGGCCTTTGAACTGAATTCTGTTGTGGTGCCGAGTGATTTAAGTTCACTCTCTGCCTTGGTGTAGGCATTTGTTGTGGAGCTCTAGAATAATTCCTATTATATGCCATTTCTGACTGTGATCCCTGAGCTCTTACCGGTGCATACTGTCTAACTGGAGTATGAGACCTAACTGGAGTGTGTGACCTGCTAGGTGTGGTGCTCCTATAGACTTGTTGTGGTGCTGACCTAGATTGATTATTGACACGATTCGGTGAATTTGTCCTAATCACTTCCTTCGGTCCAACCTTAACCGGTGTGTTTTTCACAACTTGTTTGGGTGCGGCCTGCACAGTTTTCTCGGTAGGTTGAGAACTACTGCTGCTTGCCACACTGGGTGAGGGCTTAACAGGTGTTGGATTCACTGTCTTAGGGGTAACTTCTGCTTTCCTAAGTGGACAGTGAGAAGCAACATGCCCTTTCGCGTGACATCTAAAGCAAGACATCTTATCCATGGACTTTTTGGTTGTTCCCTTAGATCTAGGTGTCTCACTAGTGTCTACTTCCTTTGGTACGTCTACAGTGTCTGTCTCTTCGACCTGGTCAGCCCATGAAATTTTCTGTTTTCCTGCAGGTGTTTCACTGGAGGAAGACACAAATTTCACTTTCTTGACCTTGACGGTTGAGTCAGCCACCTGAGGTGTATTTTCAACTGTAGGCTCTGATGTCGGTTCAGGTAGGTCCTCTAAGTCTACTGACTTGTCAGTTTTCTCCTGAGGCTGAGGCACATAATTAGCATTGAAAGGTGGAGGAATTTCGTGAAAACCTAGACCTACAGGCTTCTTAGACTGTCTTTGGGCATCTAAGACTTTTCCTAGATTTAGGCTAGAATTCCTAAACTTTTCCAGCTTGCTATTTGCCTCTGCTACCTTAACCTTGGTCTCGGCTAGCTCTATATCCTTGTCCTTAAGACTTTTAGTTAAGGCCTCTACGTGCTCATACATTAGTTCTATCCTAACACACTGCTCACTGAGTTTGTCTTTTAGAACTACCACGTCTTGAGCATCAGCCTTAAGCTTTTCTTTTAAATCTTGCTTTATATCATTTAGGCTAGCGTTTTCTATTTTTAAGTTATCATTTTGAGCAGATATGGTTTTATGTGATTCTAAGACTAGATTTAATCTATCATTAGAAGTAGCACACAAAGCACATAATTCTGAAAATAGAGAATAAGAAAGACTAACCTTAGAGTTATCAGATTCCACGTTGGCCATCTGAGCAGCAAACTCCAGCACGGTCTGATAATTCGCCTTCTCTACCCACATCGGACTGCTGTCCCGTGTGGTCTGCTCGTCTTCTTCACAACCATTCTCCGTAACTTCAGCCATGAAAGCTCTAGCATTGGACTCAGGATGTGAACTCCAGTCATAGGTACCATCTAGCTGTCTGTCAGAAGTGACATTGGATAGTAGACCCGCTAGATTGGCTTGACCAGATGAGGAACTCGGAAGGTATCTTTGTTGGGACTGATTTTGGTACTGTCCTTGATGCTGACTCTGTCCTTGGTATGACTCTACCTTCGGTCTTTGACACTCCCTGGCGAAGTTTCCCAATCCCTGACAGTTGTAGCATTTGACCTTAGACTTATCAAATCCTATCCCTTTGTTGTTCATTTGCAGATTCCTCCCAGTTCGCTTGATGAATCTTTTTACCCTCTGGGTCACCATGTCCAGTTGCCACTTAAGATCCATTTCCTCTAAGTCATCAGGGTCGACCTGATCGTAATCTTCATCCCATAGAGCTGGGTCATTGATTTTCCCTTGAACACAATTTCCATAAGCTGCCACAAAGGAAGCAAGCAGATTCAAATGTTCTTCTGCGGACTTTGCGCTCATCGGCATCTTTGAATAGCTCTGACTTGTCGGTGCCTGATGGACTTGAGGTTGCGGTTCTTTCGATCTTCCTAACCCTAAGAACGCGCGATTCAGTGAGTCTTCGGACTCTGGTGGCGATGACGTTTCTCCGGTGAAAAACGCTGTAGCACTTTTCGGTTCAGCTGTCACTGATGATTTAGATGTCTTTCCAAAATACATTGCCGGATTCTGGACTTGCTCGTAATCAGTCTCAACCTTAATCATCTCGAAGTGATATGCCCTCAACGTTCCCACAATGTCATCAAGTGATTGAGCATAATATTTGTCCTCATTCAGCTTAATCATTGCCACGTACATAGCCCATTTGGCTGGTAGGGCATCAAGAAGCTTGTTGTTCTTTTCAGTGTCCGAATACTCAATTCCATGACTTTCAAGTTCCGTTATCAGATGATAGAACCTTGTGATAATATCATCCAACTGTTCATCCTTAATTGCCTTGAAAATCGCCAACTGTTGGGTCAACAGCTCTGTACGCTTTCTACGCACCCGAGGATTACCCTCACACCTTTTCTGGAGAGACTCCCAAAGTTCCTTCGACGTCCTTTGAGTCCGAAATGTGTGTAAAATATCTTGAGGTAAAGCCATACGGATTATGGAGAAAGCTTTGTTTTCAGCTTCAAATAGTTTTCTTGTCATCCTCTTTCATCATCTGATATGACAAGACCTTTTGACGGCCTTCAACTTCAGATACTGGCGGAATGTACCCTTCATCTATGCACACCCACATGCGCATATCATTGAATCGTACAAAATCTGTAAATCTGTCCTTCCACCAGTAATAGTCCTCAACTTTCATCAGCTTAGGCGGTGCATTTGCCTTCCCAACTCCGTGATCCATCTCAAGGAATTTCTGAAGATTTGACATCTTTTCTGAAACAAATTGAATTTGAACTTAATTAATTTAATTCGAAACTGATTTAGACTAACTTATTCGAATCTAGATAGATTCGAAACTAATTAATATTAAATCTTTTGAGATTAAATTCGATTAAGTCTTAAAAGTCAATTAGATTCGAAATTATGTCAGATTCGAACAACTCCTTAGATTCGATGGTCCTTAGAATCGAAGGCTCAGCCGATTCGAATGTCAGCAGAATCGAAGCACAAAATCGAAACAGTACCAGACTCGAAACAAACTCGAAACACTATAGACTCGAGATCCAATTCGAATGAAGTAACAGATTCGAAACACAGTAGACTCGAAACTCTCTGAAATTGACTCGAAAGGAGCGTATTTAGGTTAGACTCGAGACTAAAGTGAAACCCTAATTACCCCCATAGATTCGAGCGCCGCAAACTCGAAAAACGGCTAACACTTTGATTTTTTGACGTTTTACAGATTAAATCACTATTTTTCAAACGAAAAATAATGATTTCGATCAAAAACGTGAAAAACCACAAAGTGTTTCCCGAATATGAATTTGCTAAGCTCAGAAACACGTTTTTTGAGAGCAAAACCGTCCAACTAGCGTCAAGAAACCTAGAATGTATCTGATGAACACGAAGAACACGAAGAACACTCCGTAGGCTCTGATACCACTTGTAAGGTCTACTACTGCAAGATCTATCTAGACGCGGATCCGTGAACGAGTGCGGAATCCTCGTTGACGGTTAGACGGACAACTCTCAACCAACGGAACACGGAGAATATTAGACGCTGAACGAACGACACACGAACGATCCTACGTACTAATTCTCTCCGAAACGGCACTCACCTAGCTGATAAACTCGAGATCGCCTCTTGCTTAATTCCTCACGAATTCTGCAAAAAAGTCTTCTAATTATTCGAGTCTATCCCTAATTATAGACCCTGATTCGAGTCTGTTGTGGGCCAAGCTCGAATCTGGCCCAAGGCCCATTCGAGTCTGTCCATATTGACAGTCTCGAATCTAGCCCATTCGAATCTAAGGTCTCATTCGAATCTATCTCAGATTCGAATGTATTCCCTTAAGTAATTCGAATCTAGCCAAAATACTTAAACTCTTAAGTGATGAAACTTATGTTTTACTTATGCTTGAGTTAACCTTTGACCTTTATGTTTGAACTTCTTGTAATATGTTACATCAAGTTCAAACACACAATCAATAACAGACAAACACAAATTAAACATATATATCAAAACACTTGTTAATACTCAGAATATTACTTAAACCATAATGCAGATCGATTAGACTGCTATCGTCACACAGGGTGTACCAACAGCCAGTGACTTGCAGTTGTTATATGGTGTGTGTCAGTGGTGATTTCTGGTGAGACTGTGGCCCAAGGTGTGGATGAGATTAAACATCATCACTTTAAGAAATTGAATTCTCATAAGACCTAAGCATTGCAAGGAAGTTGTAATTAGTAATATGTTGGTTGCCTAAGTAGCTTACTCATGTAAGTTCAGCCTCCGTTGGGTGCATGAATAAGTAAAAGGGTTCTTAGAACTAATAAATCATTTTCTAAATTATTGGTTATTGATTTATTAATGGTTAATCAAATACTTAATTTTTGAAAAATATTTTTAGATTGTTGGAAGAGGCAGAAGTAGAAGCGGTTTAAATAATTATAACAACAACAATGATAATGTCAATCTCCTTCCTCCACCTCCTCCTATTGCAAATCATCCCCAAATGCACAACACTGCTACTCTGAGGTCCATTCTGGATAAAGAAAAACTCAGAGGAACTAATTTCTTAGACTGGGAACAAAATCTGACGAATGTTTTTATAATGGAGCGAAAGTTGTATGTTCTAGAAAGTAGAAAGGGCACTATGACCTGCTCCTATAGAAACTGCTACAATTGAGGAGATAAATCTCCACAAGAAGCACTCTGAGGATGAGGTCGATGTTGCCTGTCTAATTCTAGCAACCATGACATCTGAGCTACAGACTAACCATATGGATGTCACAGCTTACCAGATGTATCGCCAGCAAAAAAATATGTTCCAGACTATGGCTCAGACTGAAAGTTATAATACGACTAGGGCTCTGAACTCCTGTAGAATGGCAGAAGGAACAGCTGTCGGAACCCATGTGCTGTAGACGAAGGGTTATCTGGATCATCAGAAGGAGCAGCTGTCGGAACCCATGTGCTGTAGATGAAGGGTAATCTGGATCATCTTAGCAAACTTAGGTACCCCGTGACACATGAGATGGCCACAGATCTGACTCTTAACTCCTTATCGAAAGATTTTAAGCAATTTGTAATCAGTTACAATATGCATAGTAAAGAGAAGATGACCAGTGAACTGCATCAGATGCTCTAGACTTCTGAAGAGAGCATGGGTCTGAAGCCTTCTGAAAAGCCCAAGGATGTGGTGATGCTTAGAGAGGGAAGGATTAAGAAAAGAGGAAAAGGAAAGGGACGGAAGGGAAGGGAAAACAAGTTCCCAAGCCGGAGGCCAAAGATAAAGAGCAACTGAAGCCTGAGGACCAAGGAAGTCAATACCAAGGATGACAAATGCTTTGAGTACCATGAAAACGGGCACTGGAAAAAATTTGTCCTAAGTAATTGGAAAAGGTCAGGGCTAACCGCACTGAGACATCGGGTATCTGAATTATTCACTTCTGTTATTCTTGGATATGTGATAGCCAATTGAACTATGTTTTATACTAAATGTTTGCAATGACTAAAAGGAAGTGAAAAGAGATGACAGGACCAGTGGGAGCATATGGACGTCTTAGAGAATACTCTGTTGTACACTATTTTGTTCATGTAAGCAATAGTTTATCATGACGTAATGAAAAATATTATATATTGTAATTACTGGGTGATTAATTATATCTCAAAGTACGAAGACAAAAAGTGCAATATTTGATATTGTAATGATTTAATTGTCATTGGATGATAATTAAAATCATCTAGCCTTTTATTTATTATTGGATATTCAATAAAAGATATATTTCTTAGAATTGACATTATCATCAATTATTAGATAAATAGAAGGATAATTATAAACAAATAAATAGCGATAATTATAAATAATTATCGAGTCATTTACATATTATTAGATAATATATATATATATATATATATATATATATATATATATATATATATATATATATATATATATATATATATATATATATTATATATAATATTAATATTATTTTATAGGTATATAATTATAGAGATAATTATATAACATTTAAATAATAAAGATAATTATTATGATATATATATTATATTAGAGTTTAATTAAAACTTTTAATTAAATGTTTTATATATATATATATATATATATATATATATATATATATATATATATATATATATATATATATATATATATATATATATATATATATATATATATATATATATATATATATATATATATATATATATATATATATATATATATATAGGGTCAGAATCAATGGGGTACCATGTTAGACTGGGGAACCGGAGTCCACCCATGTTTGGTTATAAGTAAAAAATGGTAATATAGTCAATTAGAATCTTAATTAATAAATAACAACTAATGAATTAATAAATCCCTTAATTATAGGGATTTACTTCCATACCATATCTATAATAAATTTTAAAATGAGTTTTAATGAACATGTTCAATTGTATTCGACAATGGGTTTTAGTGAACATGTTCAATCAGATTCAACAATGGGTTTTAATAAACACGTTCAATTAGATTCGACAATGGGTTTTAGTGAACATGTTCAACCGGAGGTGTCAAATAAATGTATTTATTATTTTCATCAAACCATTCGTGAATGTTCAATTTTATTTACACGTTATTTAACATGTGCAATCGGGGTTTATTGTGTTTTTAGTCGCTCTTAACCGTTTTGGTGATAAAGCAATATTGACGGTATTGAACATGTTCAATCGTGGTTTATAGAGTGTCGTCATTGCACATGTTCAGTATGGGTGTAAGGAATGATATTAATTGAAATGGAGATTTTCATGGGATACACAGAATCTTTGATTCTAATTTAAATTTTCAATACCATTTTTACCCCAACATTAATTAATGTGGGAATGAATTTTAGGCAAAATCTATATTATATTTTAGCTTCTAATGATAAATGATTGGCTATAAATGGTTCCACGGTACCCCAGTCTAACTTGGTACCCCATTGATCTTGAATCTATGTATATATATATATATATATATATATATATAGATCATGTGAGAAGAATCTTATGGTAAGAAGGGATGAGAATGAACTAATGCCTTAGGATCTGTTATGTACAAGATAATACGGTAGACTACCACAACATTCTATTAAACCCTCCAATATAAAATCTTCAACCAATCCTCTCTCTAAAACCTAGAACCCTTTTCTCTCACTAATAGTCGCCGGCAAAGCAAATTCCATGGCCAAAACCACCGTCGACCACTAGGATTTGTCGATTTTTCTTTCTCATGCCACGACCAACACCCTAACAAAGCTCTTCATATCACTCTCTCCTATCACGTTGGCATCATTTTCGATTGGTGTTTCATCTTCAATTGACGTCCTCTCAGTTCACCGGTGAAGCCATGGTGGAATATTACCACCATCAAACGACCTTAAAAGACCACAATCGCTTACAACCTTTCTTGCTCAGATCCAGAAGACTAGCGTCGTCGATTTTAAAGGGTGAAGACCACCATCGATTTTGAAGGGTTTCTCACTGTTGAAAACCACATTATCGATGCTCCTCGCTGTGAAAACAAGTCACTGATGACGAGTTTCATCTATCCATCTTGACCCCCACGGTTGTTCTAACTCTGTTTATAGCAAAGTTACTGCATCAAAAATGGTATTGAGTATTCCATTAGAATGATGTTTATTGAATCAATGTTGTATTTTTTGTATTTAAAAAATTGAATTAGTGTCTTAGGAATTGAACTACGAATGTTTATTGAATCATCGGTTTATTGAATCATTGTATTAATCTTGTATGTGTATTGAATCAGTGTTGTGTGAAGACCACCCCTTACGGGGCAGTCGTCAACGTCTAGGTCCCACAAATTGCAATACGATATCAATCATAACTAAGATAGAGTAAATAAGTTGCGGAATTTCAAATTACAAGTACAAAAATTAGGATAAGTTTAATACAATTTTAGTACAGATTACAGTTTTCAAATTAAACTTATAAAGGGTACAAGGCTAATCTAATTCATGTCATCATACAATCAAATCAAATCTACCCAGACCACCACAATTATCATCTGCCAATCTGTACCGAAAGTTTGTTGAGTAGTGGTCTATAGAAAACTTCAACTTGATTCTTGAAAGACCTAAGAGCTAGGTCCAGCAAGTGCCTTTCCTTTATCTTTTCTGTAAAAAGGTTAAACAACAACTATAAGCAATGCTTAGTGAGAATATAGATTTTCAGATTACATGCATTTTTTTCAAGCGGATCATGGGGTCTAGTGTGATATGTCATGACTGCCGCTACAGCCACTCATGATTGAGACATAGTAGTCGTAGAGTTGGATGATGTCCAGGCCACGCTCACGCTTTTAGTGGATGTTATCCACTTATACTGGGCTAGCTACCAGCAATCATCATGGGGGGAGCATCAGAGTAATCAATACCAAGTTCAATAGAACTGGTGACATATCAAGGTCTAGAACAATAGACCGACAAGGCTAATCATGCTAAGCTGAATTAGTATATCAAAGATGAGAGCAATAATGAAAGCATAAATAATCAAGGTCATGATAGCAATCTCAACTGATAACAAATAACTGAACTGAATTGTAAGTAGAATGTTATGCAGAATGATAAGTCAAATAGCTATCATGATCCACAGGGCGTCACCGAACCATGGTGAGCACATGTCACAATCCATCTGAGCATGTATGAATGTCAAAATAAACTATCATCAACAATATGTCTCAACCGGAATCTGGCATGTAAAACTGAATATCTATAACTCACAGGTTCTTTTGTCTTATCAAGCAGATTTCTCCACCACCTGAGTTATCTCAGGATTTAATTCTTTAATCTTTGTCTTTCTGGACTCTGGCTTTGCTTTACAATTCTTTGACCCACTTTTGATATCTTTAAATTTTTAATTTTTTGTTCAAAATTTATCTGAACCTGTCCAGAATTTTATCATAACAAGAATATTAACTTTAAGCTTGAAATCGTTATTTGAATTGATTCTGATAACTGATAAACTCCATCAATCATTTTACACTTTCTTTGTTTAATTGAAATCTCAAAAGATATATACATACATACATACATACATACATACATATATATATATATATATATATATATATATATATATATATATATATATATATATATATATCTATATATATATATCATGTTGCTTTATTTAATGTTCTTTAATTATTATAATCATGGGTCTTATAATTGTAACATATCTTTATTTGCTATTTTAAAATATCCGAAATGGGCATCCGAATTGGAACCATCCGAATTGGGCATCCGGATTAGGACCATCCGAATTGGGATCAACCGAGTTCGGATCATCTCCCATCCGAGATGGATCCGAAATGTCATCCGAAATTGGTGACTCATCCGAACTCGGATCCCATCACTTAGAAATTTTCCAGATTTGTTCTTGAGGTTCCAGTTTTTACACATACGAGTTTTCATAAAAATTTCTCCAAAAACATTTTTATTAACATGCAATTAAATTTCATGTTATATTATCATTATTGGGGTGTTTTTAAACTATTTTCACTATCACAAACACAATTAATCATTCAAAATCGTCCAAAATATGATGAAAACTCAAGAACACAAAATTTTACAAAAACCTCATTTTTCTTGCTTATTTGGACGAATTAATCAGCGATTTTTGTTTCTGTAATTTCTAAAGACTTAAATACATGATTTCTAACCATTTATTCAAACATGCAACTTAAATCTATGCCAAATCATAAATCATCACTTCGGTTTTTCACAAAACCGAATATAAACCTTTAAAGTTCAAATTTTAATCAAGTATTACCTTGAAATCTTGTAACTTCTTTTGCTTGATTCTCATTTGTAACTTCTCTTGACTTAATTCTGAATTTATTGCAGGATTTTATGGATTTCTTGATGAAATTGTGAGAAAAGCCGTAGCTTTGAAGAGAGAGAAGGAGAGTGTTTAGTTTTCTTTAATTTGGTGATAATGAGCATTAAAAGAGTTTAGGTATTTATTTCTTATCTTTTGGAATTTGTCACTTTTGGTCCCTCTACATTTTCATCATTATTTTATCATTAATAACATATAATTTAACTTAATTAAATATTTTCATTAATTAATTAAATTACAATACAAATAATGTAATTGAATTACATTATTAGCTCAAAATCAGAAATTAAACGTTCGGTTAAGACTAGGTTGTTACAAAATGGGCTCCACTACGCACAAACTTTGTCCTTGAAGTTAGCTTTGTTCAAACAGACTTGGATAGGTAGCTTTCATGACATCTTTAGATTTCCAAGACTGATGTGAACCTTTGTGGTGTTTCCACTGAACGAGCACCATCTGTATCTCTTTATTGCGAAACTTTTTGGTCTTTGAGTCCAGAATACATTCTGGCTCCTCAACCACTCGAAGCTATTCATCAATTTGTAGATTAACTTGTGGTATCTGCATTCTCTTTCATCTGCTAGGCTCTTTCGTAGATGACTAACATGGAATACCGGCTAATGGCGATTAAAGACGGTAAGATTAAAGACGGTAAGATTAACTTGTGGTATCTGCATTCCCGCTATGTCCTTCGGCAATTAAAGACGGTAAGATTGATTCCCTACCTTTTCAACGATCTTGAACGGACCAATAATCTTGGAGCTAGCTTGTTTCGCTTTATGAATCACGCCACATTCTTCATTGGAGATACTTTCAGCATCACCCAATCATTAACTGCAAAACTTATAGATCGATGACGATTGTCGTAATATGACTTCTGTCTGCTTTGAGCTTCAAGAATATTTCTTCTAACAAGGTGAATCTTATGAGTCAACTGTAGAAGGGCAGGACCCGCTAATGGCGATTCACCTGTTTCACGCTGGTAGGTGGGAGTTCTGCACTTTCGTCCGTATAAAGCTTTAGAAGGAGTCATCTTGATCGTGGAATGATAACTGTTGTTGTATGAGAATTCGACCAAAGGAAAATGGTCATCCCAGTTACCACCCAAATCAAGGATGCAGGCACGGAGCATATATTCAAGAGTTAAGATAGTGCATTCACTTTGGCCATCTGCATTAGGATGATAAGTTGTACTCATAGAGATCCGAGTACTCATCCCCTCTTGCAGCGCTTTCCAAAATCTCGAAGTGAAACGACTATCGCAATCAGAGACGATAGACTTCGGCACACCATGACGAGAAATAACTTCAGTGATGTACATATGTGCCAGTCTATCAAGAGCATAAGTCTCTTTCATTGGTATAAAGTGAGCTGACTTTGTTAAACGATCCACGACTACCCAGATGGAGTCGTGCTGTCTTTTAGTTTTAGGCAACTTGGTAACGAAGTCCATAGTTATATGCTCCCACTTCCATTCAGGAATTGGTAGTGGTTGCATATCCCCAAAGGGTTTCTGGTGTTCTGCCTTAACCATTTGACAGACTCTGCAGCTTTCAACGTATTGACCGATGTTTTTCTTCATTCCTGGCCACCAATAATACTCTTTCAAAATCGAAGTACATCTTTGAGCTGCCAGGATGAATAGATAACTTGCACTTGTGGGCTTCGGATAAAAGAGTGTTGCGAATAGAACCATACTTAGGAATCCAGATTCAGTTTCCTTTGAGACATTGAAGTCCCAAATGATTCGTAGATAAGAATTGAAGTTACCCTTTGAGATTTTCAGAACATATTTTTTCTTCTTTCAATGCTTCGGCTTGAGCAGATTTGATGTCTTTGATCAGATCGGATGAGAATATCACAGGAGTCAGGCCATAGCAACACTTTTCTGGATACACTTTCCTACTCAAAGCATCCGTGACCACATTGGCTTTGCCGGGATGGTACAAGATCTCACAATCATAGTCCTTGATAAGCTCCAAGGACCGTCGCTGTTTCATATTCAGATCCTTTTGAGTAACGAGGTGTTTGAGGCTTTTATGGTCAGTATAAAGCTGACACTTAGTCCCATAAAGATAATGATGCTAGCTTTTCAATGCAAAGGTAACGGCAGCCAACTCAAGATCACGAGTTGGTGCGCTTTTCTCATAATCTTTCAATTGCCTTGAAGCGTAGGCAATGACTTTTCCCTTTCGCATGAGGACACAACCTAAACCTTTACCAGATGCATCGCTATAGACTGTGTAGTCATCATTGCCCTCTGGTATGGCTAGGATTGGTGCTTGAATAAGATTCTGCTGCAAAGTTTCAAATGCCTTTTGCTGTTTATCCGCCCATACGAAAGGAGTGTTCTTCCGTGTTAGCATCGTGAGTGGCACAGCAATCTTCGAGAAGTCTTTAAAGAATCGCCGGTAGTAACCAGCCAATCCAAGGAAGCTTCTGATTTTGGAGGCATTGCGAGGCGTTTGCCACTTTTGAACAGCCTCGACTTTAGATGGATCAACTAAAATACCTTCGCCAGATACAACCTGGACAAGGAGTTGAATCTATAATGATAACAAAGTAGAATTTCAAGTTTTTTTATTCGAACAAAGAATGCTTAGGAAATAGCTCAGGACAATATAAAAATTATACCTGTCTGAGCCAGAATTCGCGTTTATAAAGTTTTGTGTAGAGACTTTCTTTTCTCAATAACTCTAGCAATTCACGCAGATGAACAACATGTTCAGCCTCCGTTTGGAGTAAATCAGAATATCGTCTATGAACACGATAACTGACTTATCCAGCATAGGTCTGCACACACGATTCATGAGATCCATGAACGCCACTGGTGCATTTGTCAGACCGAAAGGCATTTCGAGAAATTCGTAATGACCATATCTCATTAGGAAAGTTGTCTTTGGAATATCCTCATCTCTGACTTTTAACTAATGATAGCCAGAACGAATATAAATTTCGGAGAAGTAACTTGCTCCCTGGAGCTAATCAAATAAATCATCGATTCTGGGCAAAGGATACTTATTCTTGATGGTGACTTTGTTCAATTCCCGATATTCGATGCACATATGAAGAATTTCGTCTTTCTTTTTAACGAACAAGACAGGTGCACCCCACGGAGATGAACTAGGTCGGATAAATCCTTTGGCTATGTTGGAAATATTCTAAGTATGTCAAGCTGTTAGTTAGATTTCTCAAACTGTTAGTAGTATTTCTATGTAATTACAAAGTTCAAGCTGCTAGTTCAATAAGTTCAAGCTGCTAGTACAAAAGTTCAAGCTGCCAGAGTTAAATGTTCAAGCTGCTCAACAGATTAACAACAGAAAGTGTTGAAATTCAGGAAGTGATATATATTTCAAGATTTGAATATCTTCCAAGCATATCTACTACCAGAGAAATCAGAGTTCATCAAAGAAACAAATCAGAAGGCTATATATATAGATAGACTAGGTCTTTCTATTGTAAGTCTGTACGTGCAAGTTATGTAATTGTGTGCTTCATTGTAATTGCTTTCTGATAAAGTTTCTCAAGCCTCTAAGGTTGTAAAACCCTAAAAACAGTCTGTGTTCTTCGTCTAATCAAACAGATTAGAGGTGATTGTAATCAGTGATTTTGACAATATAAAGGAGTTGATTTTGATAATATTTATCTGTTATTTATTCTGAAAGTTTTCTTAAAACAATTAAGTGTTATTCCGCAAACTTATTAATTGGACTTTGATTCAAAACAAGGTTATTGGTTTACACTATGATTTATTAAAACCAGTTAATCTTAGGTGATTTTGATCTTGACAAGTGGTATCAGAGCCACAGGTTTTTGTTTGTTATTCTTTGTTTTCAAAGTCAGAAACTTTCCCTATGTTTTTAAAAATTTATTTTTGGCAATGGAGTTTGAAAATAGCAGTAGTGGATCTGGGCAAGGACTAAAAGTGCCTATGCTTAAACCCACTGAGTTCGAGATGTGGAAACTCAGGAATCAACAGCACGTTCAATTTATTGATTATGCCCTATGGGAAGCTGTTGAAAATCCTCCTGCAGTTGATCCTGAACTAGATGCTGAGGGCAAACCCAAAACAACACCTCTAAAAACTGAGATTGAAAGAAAATCTAGAAAGAATGAAGTGAAATCTCTTACTCTTTTACAAATAGCCATTCCTAATGCTTATCAACATCAGTTTAAAAAATTCTATACTGCTCATTCTCTTTGGATTGCTTTAGAGAAAAGATTTCTTGGCAATGCTAGCACCAAAAGGAATCAAATGGATATTTTAAAACAGCAGTATGAAAACTTTTCTGGTGGCAAGAATGAAAACCTTAATCAGATTTTTGATAGGTTTAATAAGCTAATAGGTGAATTGGAGAGTGCTAAAGTCAGCATGGATCAAGATGAAGTAAACATAAAACTTCTCAGATCTCTTGGTGAGGAATGGACAGTCTATGCTGCTCAATGGAGAACCAAAGACACTCTAGATGAAATAGAGTTGGATGACCTTTATAACAGCCTGAGAGTGTTTGAATCTGAGATTGAAAATAAAAAAGAAATCATTTTCTTACAATCACAATACTGCTCTGCTGTCATCAGCATTAACTGATAAATCAAACTCTTGTGATTCTTTTTCAGGTGCTGATGGTAACTCTTCTGAAGTTCATTATGAAGCATTTGTTGCAAATGATGGATTGTTTGCTCTTAATGCTGAAGATCTGGAACAAATCCATCCAGATGATTTAGAAGAGATGGACTTAAAGTGGCAGCATGCTATGTTGACTATGAGGGCCAAAAGATTTCTGAAAAGGAATGGCAGACCAAACTTTCAAGCCAGAGTAGAAGGCAAACCGGCATTTGATAAATCAAATGTTGAGTGCTTTAAGTGCCACAAACTTGGCCACTTTGCTAAAGAGTGCAGATCACAAGGTCAGCAGCCACCAAGAACCTCAGCAAACAAATCAAACTTCATCCTCACAAGCTCTTGTCTCTCAAGAAGACAATGTGTTTGACTGGAGTGACCAGACAGAAGAGGAGTTTCAAAATCAAGCTCTTATGGCATAAACATTCACTGTCACTTCTACTGAACTACCATCTGAGGGCAACCACAGGACCCAACATAAGACAAGATGGCATATGGACAGTGGATGCTCTAGGCACATGACAGGCAACTCTGAATGTTTGTCAAATTTCAAAAGCTTTGAAGGAGGGTTTGTTGCATTTGGTGGAAATTCCAAGGGAGGTAAGGTAACAGGTAAGGGTACTGTCAAAGAAGGCAATATGATCTTCAATGATGTTTTGTATGTTGAGCAGCTGAAGTACAATTTACTAAGTGTGTCTCAAATCTGTGATAAACAAAACATTGTTTTGTTCATAGACTCTGAGTGCATTGTCCTTTCAAAAGATTTTAAAATACCTGAAAATTTTGTTTTACTTAGAACACCAATAAAGGACAATGTCTACTGTTTGGACACAGATCTTTTATCCAAATCAAATACTTTAAGCTGTTTGATATCCAAAGCATCATCAAATGAGTCTGCTCTTTGGCATAGAAGGATGTGTCACATGAACTTCAAATCTATAAATGTTTTAGTCAAAAATAACTTGCTAAGAGGTTTACCATAGAAGGAGTTCATTTGTGATGATCATTGTGTAGCATGTCTCAAAGGCAAGCAACACAAAACTTCTCATAAGGCCAAAGAAGTAAATTCAATCTCATCTGCTCTTCATCTTATTTATATGGATCTTTTTGGTCCAACATCTATTTTGAGTTTGAATAAAAGAGCTTACTGTTTAGTCATTGTAGATGATTTCACCAGGTTTACATGGGTTTACATTCTTAGGACTAAGGATGAAACTGCTGAGCTAGTCAAATCCTTTATTCTTAAGATTGAAAACCAATCAAACTTAAAGGTTAAAGTGATCAAATCAGACAATGGAACTGAGTTTAAAAATCATATCCTAAACAGTTTTTGTGAGTCTAAAGGCAATGCAAGGCAATATAGTGCACCTAGAGGTTGTTAGAACCATGCTAGATGATTCCAAACTGCCAATGAACTTTTGGGCAGAAGCAGTAAATATAGCCTGTTATGTGCTAAATAGCGTTCAAGTTGTTCAGTCACAATGGAAAACTCCATATGAGTTATTCCATCACAGAATTCCCTTAGTAGCCTTCCTAAAACCTTTTGGCTGTTCATGCACTATCCTACATACTAAAACTCACTTAGGAAAGTCTGAAAGTAAGGCTGAAGAAGGTTTCTTTGTAGGTTACTCTATTCAAAGCAAAGCCTATAGGGTGTATAACAGTGTGTCTAAAACCATTGAAGAAAGTGCCAACGTTGAGTTTAATGAAAACACTGCAAATATCAAATGCACTAGTCCTGATTGGTTGTTTGATTTAGATTCACTAACAAATACTCTGAGCTTTGTTGAGTATTCTGCAGGAACTGCTAGAAACAATGTTGAAACTGTCAGCCCAAATTCTCAAGCTGGTACCACATATATTCAAGTTGTTGGCATAAAGTTTCCAACAATTGCAGATTCTGCTACATGGGATGAGTATACTGTACTGCCACTTCTCTCTTATGACCCACCAGGGGTCCTGATTGATCAACAAGACACAAATACAGAGTGTGAAGTGTCAATCTCAAGTCCTGAAGTAACAGCTCCATCCAATACAGAACCAGCCTTATCTTCTGATCGAACTGTTACTGAAGCAGAGTCCTCAAGTGGTGCCAATCCCAAGTCCTGAAGTAACAGCTCCATCCAATACGGAACTAAGGGTTCACAAGTATCATCCTCTCAACCAGATAATGGGAGATCCACGCACTCCTGTGCAGACAAGGACAATGATTCACAAAGAGTCCACTGATGCTGAATCAGCAGTCCCTGAATTCAGTCTAGCTGCCTTCGAACATGCATGCTTCATGTCACAATTGGAGCCAAAGATGGCATCTGAGGCACTGAAAGATCCATCTTGGAATGAGGCAATGCAAGAATAACTTTTTCAATTCAAGATTCAGAATGTATGGACTCTAGTTGACTTGCCTAAAGGTAAGAGGGCAATTGGTACAAGATAAGTTTTCAGAAACAAGAAGGATGAGAGAGGTGTAGTGATCAAGAACAAAGCAAGGTTGGTAGCTCAAGGATATACTCAAGAAGAAGGAATAGATTATGATGATGTCTTTGCCCAAGTAGCAAGGATAGAAGCCATCAGACTGTTCCTAGCTTATGCAAGCTTCAAAGGGTTCAAAGTGTACCAAATGGATGTGAAATCTGCTCTCTTGTATGGTACAATCGAAGAAGAGGTTTATGTGTGTCAACCCCCTGGATTTGAGGACTATAAGTATCCGGACAGAGTCTACAAGTTAGACAAACCCCTCTATGGACTCCACCAAGCCCCAAGAGCATGGTATGATACTTTGTCTTCATATCTTCTATAGAATGGATTCAAGAGAGCTACTCTAGACAAGACATTATTCATAAAGTCCATCAAATCAGAGATTCTTCTTGTTCAGATCTATGTTGATAAAATTATCTTTGGGTCAACAAATGACACTCTGTGCAAGGAGTTTGAAAACCTTAATGCACAAGAAGTTTCAAATGAGTTCAATGGGGGAACTAACCTTCTTTCTAGGATGGAAGGTCAAGCAAAAATCAACTGGACTTTTTATAAGTCAATCAAAGTATGTGAATGACATCCTGGAAAAGTTTGGATACAAGGACACCAAAGTGGCAAGCACACCAACGGACACTCATAAGCAGCTTGATGCAGATAAAGGAGTGGATGTGGATATTCATTTATACAGATCCTTGATAGGTTCCCTAATGTATCTCACATCTTCTAGACCTGATATAATGTTTGTTGTTTGTGTGTGTGCCGAGTTTCAATGTGCTCCAAAGGATTCACATTTGTTTGCTGTTAAGAGAATCTTTAGATACCTCAAGGGCCAACCAAAATTGGGCCTATGGTATCCTAAGGACTCTCCTCTTGAACTAACAGCTTATTCTGACAGTGACTATGGAGGTTGAAACATAGACCATAAGTCCACAACTGGTGGATGTCAATATCTAGGAGCAAGACTAATCTCTTGGCAGTGCAAAAAGCAGACCACAGTCTCCACTTCATCCACTAAGGCAGAATACGTTGTAGCTGCCAGCTGCTGTTCCCAAGTGATGTGGATTCAGAACCAACTAAGAGACTATGGTATGAACTTTCTATCTACTCCTATTTATATTGACAATCCAAGTGAAATAAGCATTGTACAATATCCAGTGAAATTTCCTAAAACCAAGCACATAGACATTAGCTTTCATTTTATAAGGGGCTGTAATGAGAAAAATTTAATCCAAGTTACCAAAATTCATACAGATGATCAGTTAGCTAATCTATTTACAAAACCATTTGATGTTGGAAGATTCACATTTCTAGTATCAAATATTGGTATGCTTAATATGGATTAATTTGTTTTTCATTATTCTCTCTTATTTTATGAGGAACATACTTATTAAATGTGCTTAGTTGAGGGGGAGACATTGTTTCGTCAAATGATGCTTAATTTGCAACTAACTCAAGATACTAGTTCATTTTCTCGAACTGTTAGTTCTTTCACTTGGTCTGTCAAGTGTGCAGGGTAATTCAGTCATTCTCCATAAGATTGTGCGCGGGACTAGATAATTTTAAAAACCCTAAACCTATAAAGTCCCAGTTTCGTTCAATTGTAACTACCAGTTGAAAAAATATCTTCCACAATCTTTTCATCTTCTCTCTCTGAGCGATTCTAACACAGTCGTTCCAAACCCTAAATCACCGTCTTGATCTCAAATGGAGTTTGTCAAAGAACATAACTGCTTACTCTACTCTCTCAAACATGCTGAACTACAACCATTCCATGACATGATGGATTTTCTTCGTGGTTCCCATATCCATTATGCTCTAACTATCAATCCCACTATATACGTCTCTACATAGAGCAGTTCTGGAAATCCTCCACTGTCAATACCATTAATGGAGTCACTTGTTTTGCATCAATCATTGATGGTATCCCCATTACCATCACTGAGGAGACAATACGCCAACATCTGCATCTTCAAGATGCCACAGGTATATCTAATCTCTCTCTTACTGCTTTAAAAGAAGGTCTTTTTGCTATTGGGTATAGGGGCCCTACTGATTCTTTTACCTTTTACAAAGCACATTTTGGTCCTAAATGGAAATATCTTTTGCATATTATTCAGCAGTGTATAAGCCCTAAAAGAATTGATTGGTCTGAATTTTCTTCAAATATTGCCACTGCCTTAGTGTGCTTATCAACAGGCCAGCAGTTTAATTTTTCAAATATGATTTTTCAAGGGATGTTAAGGCACCATGCCCTAAATAATGGGAAATTTTTGATGTACCCGCGGTTTTGTGTGAAGGCCACTCATTACGGGGCAGTCCTCAGAGTCTGGGTCCCACATCATGCAACACGATATCAATCATAACTAAGACAGAGTAATTATATTGCAGAATTTCAAATTACAAGTACAAAATATTAGGATAAGTTTCATACAGTTTTAGTTCAGAATTACAATTTTCAAATTAAATTTATAAAGGGTACAATCTAATTTAATTCATGTCATCATACAATCAAATCAATCTACCCAGACCACCACAAAATTTTCATCTGCCAATCAGTACCGAAAGGTTTGTTGAATAGTGGTCTATAAAAACTTCAACTTGATTCTTGTAAGACTTATGAACTAGGTCTGGCATGTGACTTTCCTTTATCTTTTCCTGTAAAAAAGTGTAAACAACATCTGTAAGCAAAGCTTAGAGAGAATATATATTTTCAGATTACATGCATTGTCAAGCGGATCATGGGTCTAGCATGATATGTCTTGATTGCCGCTACAGCCACTCATGAGAGAGACATAGTAGTCATAGAGTCGGATGATGTTCAAGCCACGCTCACGCTTTAATTGTGGTGATCAGCCACATACTGGGCTAGCTACCAGTAAATCAACAAGGCGGAACATCGGGGTATCATTACCAAGTTCAATAGAACTGGTGAGATAGCATGGTCTAGAACAATAGACCGTCAAGGCTTATCATTCTAAGCTGAATCGATATGTCAAAGGTGCGAGCAATAATGAACGCATAAGTCATCAAGGTCAATATAGCAATAAACTCATAGCAATATCTGAAATGAACTATAAGTACAATGTCATGCGGAATGATAAATCAAATAGTTATCATAATCCACAGGGCATCACCGAACCATGGTGAGCACAGGTCACAATCCAGCGGATCATGTATGAATGTCAGATTAATCTATCATCAACTATATGTCTCAACCGAAATCTAGCATGTAAAACTGAATATCCATAACTCATAGGTTCTGTCGTCTTTATCAAGCAGATTTAGATCCACCACCTGAGTTATCCCAGGATTTTATCTTTAATCTGTGTCTATCTGATCTCTGTCAATTATTTTCAAATCTGAGACCCACTTTCAATATCTTTAATTTTTAGTTCCTTGTTCAGAATTAATCTGAACCTGTCAAAATTATATCATAGCAAGAATATTTTAGCTTTAAATCTTTATCTGATCTGATTCTGATAACTAGTAAGTCATCAAAATAGGACATCCGAATTTGGAAACCAAATTCGGACCAACCGGATTCGGACCAACCGGATTGGTTATCCGGATTCGGACCAACCGGATCACGCATCCGGATTCAGACCGAAATGACTAATCCGAATTTGGGCCATCCGAAGCATAGGATCCAAAATTGGAGCATCCGAATTGGGACTATCCGGATTCAAGCTGGGTCCGAAATAATTACGTCATCCGAATTCGGGTCCCAACCGAATTCGGATCCCGTTACTTATTATTTTCCAGGATTTGTTCTTGGTGTTCATCTTTTATACTTACGGAATTTCATCAAAATTCCACTAATTACATTTTTAACAACATGCAACTTTAAATAAAGTTATATTATCATTATTAGAGTGTTTTTACATAATTTTCCCTATCATTAACAAACTTAATTCCCCAAAATCGTCCAAAAATCAACATTTTTGTCAAGAACATAAATTTTTACAAAAACTCAGATTTGTACTTATTTTGGACGATCCAACCACTGATTTTTGTTTCTTTAACAACTAATAACATAAATACATGATTATCTATTAAAATATCCAACATGCAACAATAATTTTCAGATCATCAACTCGGTTTTTATGAAACCGAACATAAACTCAAAAATATCGAAATTTAAGTAATTATTACATTGAATTCTTGTCGATTGATGATGTTTATAACTTGTTCTTGACTTCAATTCTTCTTTTAATTGCAAAATTTATGGATTTTCCTTGATTTCTTGATGAAGTCGTATGTAGAGAGAGAAGGAAGAGAGAGAGATTGAAATTTTCTTAGTTGTGTTAATGAGCATTTAAAACCGTTATTTTAGTTTTTATATATCAACTTTACTTAATTACGCAATTAACCCCCTTCCACTTTTGTATTTTTACATCTCTGTTAATTTTTATCATCTAGTAATTTATAACAATCATAAATCTAATTAAATAGTTTCATTAGTTAATTAAATTACAAAACAAATAATGTAATAAAATTACATTATTAACTCAAATACAGAAACTAAAGTTCAGTTAAAAGCTAGGTTGTTACAGAATGGGCTCCACCACGCACAAACTTCGTCCCCGAATTAGCTTTGTTCGAACAGACTTGGATAGGTAGCTTTCATGACATCTTTTGATTTCCAAGACTGATGCGAACCTTTGTGGTGTTTCCACTGGACGAGCACCATCTGTATCTCTTTATTTCGAAGCTTTTTGGTCTTCGAGTCCAGAATACATTCTGGCTCTTCAACCACTCGAAGCTTTTCATCAATTTGCAGATTAACATGTGGTATCCGCACTTCTCTGAACAACCTCGACTTTAGATGGATCAACTGAAATACCTTCGCCAGATACGACATGGCCAAGGAATTGAATCTATAAACAAATCAAAGTGGAATTTTAAGTTTTCATTGATACAACGAACGTTTAGGAAATAGCTCAAGACAATGTTAAATTATACCTGTCTAAGCCAGAACTTGCATTTTGAAAATTTTGCGTAGAGTCTTTCTTTTCTCAATAACTCTAGCAGTTGACGCAGATGAACAATGTGATCATCCTCCGTTTTGGAGTAAATCAAAATATCATCTATAAATACGATAACTGACTTATCCAACATTGGCCTGTACACGCGATTCATGAGATCCATGAACACTGCTGGTGCATTCGTTAAACCGAAAGGCATTACGAGAAATTCGTAATGACCGTATCTTGTTCGGAAGGCTGTCTTTGGAATATCCTCATCTTTTACTTTCAGCTGATGATACCCAGAACGAAGATTGATTTTGGAGAAGTAACTTGCTCCTTGTAGCTGATCAAATAAATCATCGATTCTGGGCAGAGGATATTTGTTCTTGATGGTGACTTTGTTCAACTCACAATAGTCGATACACATACGGCGAGTTCAGTCTTTCTTCTTTACGAACAAGACAGGTTCACCTCACGGAGATGAACTAAGTCGGATAAATCCCTTCTCTAACAGACCTTGCAATTGTTTTGACATCTCCTGCATCTCTGCAGGCGCAAGTCTGTAAGGAGCTTTGGCGATGGGAGCCGCACCAGGAACTAAGTCAATACCAAGTTCGACTTGACGTTCCGGTGGCACTCCAGAAATATCATCAGGAAATACGTCTGGGAACTCACAGACGATCGAAATATCAGAAATGGATTTCTTGTTGGCTTTAGAAATGGATTTCTTGTTGGCTTCAGAAATGGATTCAGACGAGACAAAACATAGATATGATTCGTGACCCTTAGATAGATATTTATGCACTTTCTCAACTGATATGATACAATGTGCGCCTTTAC
Source organism: Centrapalus pauciflorus (assembly GCA_020465985.1). NCBI lineage: Eukaryota > Viridiplantae > Streptophyta > Magnoliopsida > Asterales > Asteraceae > Centrapalus > Centrapalus pauciflorus. The sequence goes on from JAANYP010001810.1 coordinate 204,446, forward strand.
GCTTGTCGCCTTTAATTTCCAACACTCGGCCGTCTGAAGACTTGATTCTGATGATTCGGCGGTTGCAGACGATCGTAGCCTCATTGTACGTTAACCAGTCCATGCCGATAATAACATCGAACTCTTTTAGTGGAATCGGGATAATATCAAGGTTGAACACGATATTGTTGTTAAGTAAAGTGCAATTTCGGTAAACAGAATCAACCATAACGTAATTGTTACTGGCCGTCTCAATATCAAGTATGACAGGAAGCTTTGTAGGAAACTTAGATAATCTTTGTGCAAAGGAAGTTGCTATGTATGAACGACTTGCACCGGAATCGAATAATACGCGCGCAGGTATTGAATTTAATAAGAACGTACCGGTAGCCACATCTGGGGTTTCTTTCGCTTCCTCCGCTGTTATCTGGAATGCACAGGTTCTTGCAGTTGGAGTTGCGGCTGTAATTTTCATCGTAGAACCTCCAGCTGATGATTGCGATTGGCCTCGTTGTCCACTACGATACTGATACAAGAAGTGTCCGTGCTTTCCGCATTTTGCACATCCAAGTCCTCGCTGGGGACACTCTTCGCTACTATGACCGATCTTGCTACACACAATGCATGTGACGTCATCCGGATTACACAATCCCATATGCGATTTTCTTCATCTTTTACAAAATCGGGGTTCATTTGTGAGAGAGTAAGCTTGAGCTCTCTAAGGCGAGCTGTACTGATGAGATTGCTGGGATTGCTGGGACTGGGACTTGTTTTGTTTGAAGAATCTTCCGAATCTTTGCTTCTTTGGAGGAGAAGGACATGTCGGGTTAGTCGATGGAGCATAGAGTTGATCGCCATACTCTAAATATCCCCTCTCGTTCTGCCTTGCAACTTCAACCATTTCCAGATAACTTTTATACTTCATTGCGCTTATCGGGTGTCTGTATCTCAGATTAAGCCCTCCACGAAATCTGTTCATTTTTCTTTCCTCGGTGGCTACTTGATACGAGGAATAACCATAGAGTCGCGAGAATTCGTGCTCATACTCGTCAACAGTCTTGGTTCCCTGAGTTAGCTGCATCAGTTGAACCTCCATCTTGTCTCGTTGGTCAACATGTCAAGGAATTGATCCCATTCCAAAGTCTGAATAACCTCTTCTCCGTATATACTTCTCTGATCTTCCACCAAGCACGAGCAGCACCAACAAACAAAGCAGATGCGTAACTCACTTTCTTTGAATCTAAGCAGTCAGATTTCCTGAAGATTTCTTCAGTGTGGCTTATCCAATCCATCGCCTGAATTGGATTGACTGTACCCTCAAAGTTAAGGGCACCGCTGGCTTTGAAATCTTTGAACTTACAGCCTTTCGGCTGTTCAATTTAAGCATTACGGTTTGAGTTATCAGAATCAGATTCATCATTCTGGATTTGTTTATCTTTTCTCTTATTCTTTTTATCAGCGCGTCCTTTTGCTTCGGCCTCATCTCTAGCCTGAAGCTGTTCTTGCATATTCGTGTTTTGTTGTTTTGAGTGTTGGGCTAATAATTGTTGCACCATTTAAAACATCTGTTGGGGACTCATGTTGTTGGTAATGTCACCTGATCCTGACATCTTTACTGAAAATTAAAATCATTTAACTATGAGTTTATAGACTTAGATCTATGTACCCTTTTTCCATCCTAACAGTCTGTACATCCTATCTTAGTTCAAACCACCTAAATGATTGATACATATGTATTGTTTCAGTTTGAGACCAAGTATTACTCACGTAATACTCGATTCACTCAAACTATTGCTCTGATACCATCCTGTGAAGGTCACTCCTTACGGGGCAGTCCTCAGAGTCTCGGTCCCACATCATGCAACACGATATCAATCATAACTAAGATAATTATATTGCGGAATTTCAAATTACAAGTACAAAATATTAGGATAAGTTTAATACAGTTTTAGTTCAGAATTACATTTTTTAAATTAAACTTATAAAGGGTACAATCTAATCTAATTCATGTCATCATACAATCAAATCAATCTACCCAGACCACCACAATTTTCATCTGCCAATCAGTACCGAAAGGTTTGTTGAGTAGTGGTCTATAAAAACTTCAACTTGATTCTTGTAAGACTTATGAACTAGGTCTGGCATGTGACTTTCCTTTATATTTTCCTGTAAAAAAGTGTAAACAACATCTGTAAGCAAAGCTTAGAGAGAATATATATTTTCAGATTACATGCATTGTCAAGCGGATCATGGGTCTAGCGTGATATGTCTTGACTGCCGCTACAGCCACTCATGATTGAGACATAGTAATCATAGAGTCGGATGATGTTCAAGCCACGCTCACGCTTTAATTGTGAGGATCAGCCACATACTGGGCTAGCTACCAGTAAATCAACATGGCGGAACATCGGAGTATCATTACCAAGTTCAATAGAACTGGTGAGATAGCATGGTCTAGAACAATAGACCGTGAAGGCTAATCATTCTAAGCTGAATCGATATGTCAAAGGTGTGAGCAATAATGAACGCATAAGTTATCAAGATCATGATAGCAATAAACTCATAGCAATATTTGAAATGAACTATAAGTACAATGTCATGCGGAATGATAAATCAGATAGCTATCATGATCCACAGGGCATCACCGAACCATGGTGAGCACAGGTCACAATCCAGCGGATCATGTATGAATGTCAAATTAATCTATCATCAACTATATGTCTCAACCGGAATCTAGCATGTAAAACTGAATATCCATAACTCATAGGTTCTGTCGTCTTTATCAAGCAGATTTAGATCCACCACCTGAGTTATCGCAGGATTTTATCTTTAATCTTTGTCTATCTGATCTCTGTCAATTCTTTTTCATTCTGAGACCCACTTTCAATATCTTTAATCTTTAGTTCCTTGTTCAGAATTAATCTGAACCTGTCAAAATTATATCATAGCAAGAATATTTTAGCTTTAAATCTTTATCTGATCTGATTCTGATAACTAGTAAGTCATCAAAATAGGACATCCAAATTTGGCAACCGAATTCGGACCAACCGGATTCGGACCATCCGGATTGCTCATCCGGATTCGGACCAACCGGATCAGGCATCTGGATTAGGACCGAAATGACTAATCCGAATTTGGGCCATCTGTAACGACCTAAACTTTAATCCATGACAATTAATAAGCTTAACTTTAATTTTAAGTCAAATGATCATTGTTCTATGAGATTCAAAATATAAATTTAATGAAAATAATAATAAATTCTAATCAAGTCAAATGGATTAAATCATAAGTTTGTTACATGATGTAAAAGAAATTTAATGATTTTCAACTTTTGTGGTGAAAATAGGAAGTATGAAACTTGTTAAAAACTTTTGATTATATTTAAACCCCAAAAACCACTTCCCTGCTCATTTTATCATCTAATTATCAATCCAAAACACATTTATCATCTAGAAGAACCCACGGTTCATACAAGCTTCATCACAAATCCATCACCAAATTGTGAGATTCAAGTTGGAATACAACAAAAATGGGCATCAAATATCAAGGATTCTACAAGTTTGCATCATAATTTCAAGGTAAATAAAAACTAATTAAAATCTATCTATGTGTGTAAATGGAACCTACGGTTCTTAGAAGTTGCAAATGTTCATATGATCTTCAAAACCTCAAATTCATCTTCAATATATGTTTAAAATTAAGAATGAAACACATGCATGTTATTTTCAGAAGATTAATCAAGCATATGTGCAAATCTATAACTTAAATTCCATAGTTTGAAAATGAAACTAAATGTACTGCTGCATCTGTATTCTTTATTCCATATATGTGAAATTGTTCATTTAAAAGAATTAAAAACCTCCCTTAGATCTCCTTGAATTGCTGCTGAATTTTTTTATAAAGAAAACAGGAAGGAACAGAATGTGCAAGTGTGTTGTGTGTTTCATATAGATACCGAAACCACAAGAGGGTGATACCGAAACCATAAGGTTTTGGGTATACTGATCATCAAAACCATGGATGCATGCTGAGATATATTTAAGCCTCTACCGAGACCCACTTGTTGGAACCATTGCATGGCTACCGAAACAACAAAGAGATTACCGAAACCATCATGGTTTCGGTAACACCCTGAAACCCAAAAGGTTTCGGTAATTCTAAATCAATTGAGACCACCACCGAGACCATATATACACAATACTGAAACCATTGAGAAGTATAAAGCATGCATATACCGAAACCATCATGGTGATGGTTTCGGTAGTCTCATTACCGAAACAGAAAGACAACAACTATCCTTTTTGAATTGCATAAAAAGAGTATGTGAGCATAGTGTGTGCAGAAATGTGTGTGCATTGTGTGCACACTATGTGCGCAAAATTATACAGCTATGTATGTGTGTATCGATATATATATAACAGAAACAGAGTGTGTGTGTGTATGCATGCAGCTTTGCATAGATATATATATATATATATATATATATATAAGTAGGTGTGTGTGTGTGTGCAGAAAATATGTGTGTGTGTCTAGTGATAACAGCAGCCCTTTAATTTCATTTATATAAGAAAGGAATATGTGTATGTGTGTGTTGGATTATATAGAATCAGAATACATAATAATCAGCAGCCCTTTTTCGATGTACACAGCCTTTTATGCTAATTTAGGTAAACAGAGGGTGATGAGTTTGTGTCCAGCAACCAATATAAATAGTTTACATGTGGGTGTGTGTTGATCTGAAACGAAAACAGTAGGGATCATCCAGTAGCAACCTTTTATGCTCTTTTTCCTTGCATGAAGTTAGTATGTGTGTGCAATGTGTGTAGTAAAAAGAAAATAGTCTAGCATCCCTTTTTATTTCATTACTTTTGGTATGCAGCCTTGTGGTAATACATATACTTATATGTATTAAATTTAAAGTATGGAGATTTATGTATGTGATCATGAATTATTAAAATCAATAAAAGTTTATGTCAATAAATGCAAGTTTTTTATAATCATATATCACTTATATTCCATTTAAATAAGGCATCATGATTTATACATATCATTGATCATATGTATAAGAGAATTGAGCATATAATACATTTGAAAGCATATATATGTTTATGTAAATTGAGTTGTAAAAATACATTTAAAAGCATGATGATCATCATATTGCATAAAATATAATGTCATGATCATATATAAATTCTTAAATGAAAATACATGAAATCCTATGAACATAGAAATATCTAATAAATTCATGGCAAATTATTATATGAATTCTTGCAAGTACAAGCAAAGCCTAAAAAGACTTGACAAAGTCACACATGTCCATGAAAAAGGACATAAAGCCTTATGAGTTATCTAAATCATGTCAAATACAAGTTCTGAATTGAACGATAATTTAACAGAGCCTAATATCACATGATAAACGATTGAATGAAATGATTTAAGAAATAGTTGACCGTATTCATCTCAATATAGTCAAATATAAGACTTTGAATTTAAAGACCAACGAATGAACACTGAATATATTATTCAGATGATTCAAAGGCTAATAAATATCAGAAATGATATGATTAACATATTGAGCCACAAGCAAAGCCAAAAGACATTAAAGAGCATCAGTGAGAGCTATATCAAAGTGGCAAGCTGTCTGTAAGTCTGATATAAGTCAGATAGTGGTTCAAATCCACTACAGATTATGAGCAACAGAGCCAGAGCCAGAAAGTGAAACTGCAAAATAACCAGTAACTGTGAGTTGTAGATTTTACTTTAACTGCAAAGTATGTGAATTGAGACTTTTGTTGCATGATCCTGATTGCATTGGCATTCTGATCTTGAGCTTATTGATATATATTATCATAGTATATTTACTATGATTTGTTAAGCTGAGCATTTATTCTTCCAGAATCTATTTCATTGATGAGTCATTTGATTGTTAAGCTTAACTCCATCACTATTGCTCAGTGTTGGGTTAATGTTAGGCTTATGATGTGCTGATTTACGTGATGAAAGCACAGAGGGTAGCTAGAGCTGAGCATTCTGATGATACCCATATAGCAATTACTGGTAGCTAGCCCAGTACGTGGCTGATCCCCACTAATGATGCGTGTGTATGGATTTATCATCATCCGAGCATTCCTTATGAGTTTGTCTAAAAATCTCAAGAGCAACAACAGTTTAATAACTGGGAGCTGAGCAAAGTCGCGCATCAAAAGAGCATTTATTGGCCAATGTCCCTTCGAGATTGAGCTGTGCATGAGCCTAGTGCAGTGCATAAGCAATAGAGCTGAACCGTGCATGAGCCGAGTGCAGTGCATGTGCTTCCGCGTTCATAACTGCATGTTAAATGTGAAATTCTACAATCTCACTAAGCAAATAAGCTTACCTCGTTGTTGCATTATTTTTCAGGCAAAGGCAAAGGATTGGCTGGACCTAGTTCATAGGTCAGGACTCTGAAAGAGCTTGAAGTGCATTAGAACCCGTTTCAACACCTTGGTATTGTCAGATGATAGAGATTTGGGGTTCGGGTCTAGTTTATATTATGTGATTTGATGTAATAGTCTAGATGCTTGTACCTTGCTACTTAAATTTGTCTCTGTTTATAATTAACTTTAATTCCGCACTGTTAATTTTATCTTAGTTTCCTGATTGATATTGCATTGCTACTGGGCCTAGACTTAAGACCGTTGAGAAATCTCGGGTCTCACACCATCCGAAGCATAGGATCCGAAATTGGAGCATCCGAATTAGGACTATCCGGATTCAAGGTGGGTCCGAAATAATTACATCATCCGAATTCGGGTCCCAACCGAATTCGGATCCCGTTACTTATAATTTTCCGGGATTTGTTCTTGGTGTTCATCTTTTATACTTACGGATTTTCATCAAAATTCCACTAATTACATTTTTAACAAGATGCAACTTTAAATAAAGTTATATTATCATTATTAGAGTGTTTTTACATAATTTTCCCTATCATTAACACACTTAATTCCCCAAAATCGTCCAAAAATCAACATTTTTGTCAAGAACATAAATTTTCACAATAACTCAGATTTGTACTTATTTTGGAATCCAACCACTAATTTTTGTTTCTTTAACAACTAATAACTTAAATACTTGATTATCTACTAAAATATCCAACATGCAACAATAATTTTCAGATCATCAATTCGGTTTTTATGAAACCGAACATAAACTCAAAAATATTGAAACTCAAGTAATTATTACCTTGAATTCTTGTCGATTGATGACATTTGATGATGTTTATAACTTGTTCTTGACTTCAATTCTTCTTTTAATTGCAAAATTTATGGATTTTCCTTGATTTCTTGATGAAGCCGTATGTAGAGAGAGAAGGAAGAGAGAGAGAGAGAGAGAGAGAGAGAAATTTTCTTAATTGTGATAAATGAGCATTTAAAACCATTATTTTAGTTTTTATATATCAACTTTACTTAATGGTGCAATTAGCCCCCTTCCAGTTTTGTATTTTACATCTCTTTTAATTTTTATCATTTAATAATTTATAACAATCATATAATTTAATTAAATAGTTTCATTACTTAATTAAATTACAAAACAAATAATGTAACAAAATTACATTATTAACTCAAATACAGAAACTAAAGTTCAGTTAAAAGCTAGGTTGTTACAGAATGGGCTCCACCACGCACAAACTTCGTCCCCGAAGTTAGCTTTGTTCGAACAGACTTGGATAGGTAGCTTTCATGACATCTCTTGATTCCCAAGACTGATGCGAACCTTTATGGTGTTTCCACTGGACGAGCACCATCTGTATCTCTTTATTTCGAAGCTTTTTGGTGTTCGAGTCCAGAATACATTCTGGCTCTTCAACCACTCGAAGCTTTTCATCAATTTGCAGATTAACATGTGGTATCTGCACTTCTCTTTCATCTGCTAAGCTCTTTCGCAAATGACTGACATGGAATACAGGATGTATTCCCGCTAAGTCAGTTGGCAATTCAAGACGGTATGATTGGTTTCCTATCTTTTCAACAATCTTGAATGGGCCAATAAATCTCGGTCTAGCTTGTTTCGCTTTATAAACCGTACCACATTCTTCATTGGGGATACTTTCAGCATCACCCAATCAACTGCAAAACTAATCGATCGATGCCGATTGTCATAGTATGACTTCTGCTTGCTTTGAGCTTCAAGTATACACCTTCTGACAAGTTGAATCTTCTCATGAGTCAACTGTAGAAGGGCTGGAACCGCTATAGGTTATTCACCTGCTTCGCGCCAACATGTGGGAGTTCTGCACTTTCGTCCATATAGAGCTTCAAATGGAGCCATGTTGATCATTGAATGATTACTGTTGTTATATGAGAATTCGACCAAAGGCAAGTGGTCATCCCAGTTACCACCCAAAACAAGAACGCAGGCACGGAGCATGTCTTCAAGAGTAAGGATAGTGCGTTCACTTTGGCCATCTGCATTAGGATGGTAAGCAGTACTCATAGAGATTCGAGTACCCATCCCCTCTTGCAGCTTTCCAAAATCTCGAAGTGAAGCGACTATCACGATCAGAGACAATAGATTTTGGCACACCATGACGAGAAATGACTTCAATGATGTACATCTGTGCCTATCTATCAAGGGAGCATGTCTCTTTCATTGGTATAAAATGTGCTGACTTCGTTAAATGATCCACGACTACCCAGATGGAGTCGTGCTGTCTCTTGGTTTTAGGCAATTTCGTGACAAAATCCATGGTTATATGTTTCCACTTCCACTCAGTAACTGGTAGTGGTTGCATATCCCCGAAGGGTTTCTGATGTTCTGCCTTAACCATTTGACAGACTCTGCAGCTTTCAACATATTGACTGATGTCCTTCTTCATTCCTAGCCACCAATAATCAGCTTTCAGATCGAAGTACATCTTTGAGCTACCAGGATGAATAAATAACTTGGACTTATGAGCTTCAAATAGAAGAGTGTTGCGAATAAAACCATATTTAGGAATCCAGATTCGGTTTCCTTTGAGACATTGGAGTCCCAAATGATTCATAGACAGGAATTGTAATTTCCCCTTGAGATTTTCAGAACAGAGATTATCTTCTTTCAGTGCTTCAACTTGGGCAGATTTGATGTCTTCGATAAGATCAGAAGAGAATATAACAGGAGTTAGGGCATAGGAACACTTTTCTGGATACACCTTTCTACTCAAAGCATCCGCGACCACATTGGCTTTGCCGGGATGATATAGGATCTCGCAATCATAGTCCTTGATAAGCTCCAAGGACCGTCGCTGTTTCATATTCCAATCCTTTTGAGTAAAGAGATGTTTGAGGCTTATATGGTCAGTATAGAGCTGACACTTAGTTCCATAAAGATAATGACGCTAGATTTTCAATGCAAAGATAACGGTAGCCAACTCAAGATCATGAGTTGGTGCGCTTTTTTCGTAATCTTTCAATTGCCTTGAAGCGTAGGCAATGACTTTTTCCCTCTGCATGAGGACACAACCTAAGCCAGTACCAGATGCATCGCTATAGACGACGAAGTCATCATTACCTTCTTTAAGGCTAGGATCGGCGCTTGAATGAGATTTTGCTTTAGAGTTTCAAATACCTTTTGTTGTTTATCTGCCCAAACAAAAGGTGTATTCTTTCGTGTTAGCATCGTGAGTGGCACAGCAATTTTCGAGAAGTCCTTAATGAATCGCCGGTAGTAACCAGCCAATCCAAGGAAGCCTCTGATTTCGGAGGCATTACGAGGTGTTTGCCATTTCTGAACAACCTCGACTTTAGATGGATCAACTTAGATACCTTCGCCAGATACGACATGGCCAAGGAATTGAATCTATAAACAAATCAAAGTGGAATTTCAAGTTTTCATTGATACAACGAACGTTTAGGAAATAGCTCAAGACAATGTTAAATTATACCTGTCTAAGCCAGAACTCGCATTTCGAAAATTTTGCGTAGAGTCTTTCTTTTCTCAATAACTCTAGTAGTTGACGCAGATGAACAATGTGATCAGCCTCCGTTTTGGAGTAAATCAAAATATCATCTATAAATACGATAACTGACTTATCCAACATTGGCCTGTACACGCGATTCATGAGATCCATGAACACTGCTGGTGCATTCGTTAAACCGAAAGGCATTACGAGAAATTCGTAATGACCGTATCTTGTTCGGAAGGCTGTCTTTGGAATATCCTCATCTTTTACTTTCAGCTGATGATACCCAGAACGAAGATTGATTTTGGAGAAGTAACTTGCTCCTTGTAGCTGATCAAATAAATCATCACTTCTGGGCAGAGGATATTTGTTCTTAATGGTGACTTTGTTCAACTCACAATAGTCGATGCACACACGGCGAGTTCCGTCTTTCTTCTTTACGAACAATACAGGTTCACCCCACGGAGATGAACTAGGTCGGATAAATCCCTTCTCTAACAGACCTTGCAATTGTTTTGACATCTCCTGCATCTCTGCAGGTGCAAGTCTGTAAGGAGCTTTGGCGATGGGAGCCGCACTAGGAACTAAGTCAATACCAAATTCGACTTGACGTTCCGGTGGCACTCCAGAAATATCATCAGGAAATACGTCTGGGAACTCACAGACGATCGGAATATCAGAAATGGATTTCCTGTTGGCTTCAGAAATGGATTTAGACGAGACAAAACATAGATATGATTCGTGACCCTTAAATAGATATTGATGCGCTTTCTCAACTGATATGAAACAATGTGCACCTTTACTCTTGTCGCCTATAATTTCCAACACCCGGCCGTCTGAAGACTTGATTCTAATGATTCGGCGGTTGCAGACGATCGTAGCCTCATTGTTCGTTAACCAGTCCATGCCGATAATAACATCGAACTCTTTTAGTGGAATCGGGATAAGATCAAGGTTGAACACGATATTGCTGACAAGTAAAGTGCAATTTCGGTAAACAGAATCAACCATAACGTAATTGTTACTGGCCGTCTCAATATCAAGTATGACAGGAAGCTTTGAAGGAAACTTAGATAATCTTTGTGCAAAGGAAGTTGCTATGTATGAACGACTTGAATTTAATAAGAACGTACGGGTAACCACATCTGGGGTTTCTTTCGCTTCCTCCGCTGTTATCTGGAATGCACAGGTTCTTGCAGTTGGAGTTGCGGCTGAACTTTTCATCGTAGAACCTCCAGCTGATGATTGCAATTGGCCGCGTTGTCCACTACGATACTGATACATGAAGTGTCCGCGCTTTCCGCATTTTGCACATCCAAGTCCTCTCTGGGGACACTCTTCGCTACTATGACCGATCTTGCTACACACAAAGCATGTGACGTCATCCGGATTACACAATCCCATATGCGATTTTCTGCATCTTTTACAAAATTGGGGTTCATTTGTGAGAGAGTAAGCTTGAGCTCTCTAAGGCGAGCTGTACTGATGAGATTGATGGGATTGCTGGGACTGGGACTTGTTTTGTTTGAAGAATCTTCTGAATCTTTGCTTCTTTGGAGGAGAAGGACATGTCGGGTTAGTTGATGGAGCATAGCGTTGATTGCCATACTCTAAATATCCCCTCTCGATCTGCCTTGCAACTTCAACCATTTCCAGATAACTTTTATACTTCATTGCGCTCATCGGGTGTCTGTTCATTTTTCTTTCCTCGGTGGCTACTTGATACGAGGAATAGCCACAGAGTCGCGAGAATTCGTGCTCATACTCGTCAACAGTCTTGGTTCCCTGAGTTAGTTGCATCAGTTGAACCTCCATCTTGTCTCGTTGGTCAACATGTCAAGGAATTGATCCCATTCCAAAGTCTGAATAACCTCTTCTCCGTATATACTTCTCTGAGTCTTCCACCAAGCACGAGCAGCACCAACAAACAAAGCAGATGTGTAACTCACTTTCTTTGAATCTAAGTAGTCAGATTTCCTGAAGATTTCTTCAGTGTGGCTTATCCAATCCATCGCCTGAATTGGATTGACTGTACCCTCAAAGTTAAGGGCACCGCTGGCTTTGAAATCTTTGAACATACAGCCTTTCGGCTGTTCATTTGAGCATCACAGTTTGAGTTATCAGAATCAGATTCATCATTCTGGATTTGTTTATCTTTTCTCTTATTCTTTTTATCAGCGCGTCTTTTTGCTTCGGCCTCATCTCTAGCCTAAAGCTGTTCTTGCATATTCTTGTTTTGTTGTTCTGAGTGTTGGGCTAATAATTGTTGTACCATTTCAAACATCTGTTCAGGAGTCATGTTGTTGGGAATGTCACTTGATCCTGACATCTTTACTGATAATTAAAATCATTTAACTATGAGTTTATAGACTTAGATCTATGTACCCTTTTTCCATCCTAACCGTCTGTACATCCTATCTTAGTTCAAACCACCTAAATGATTGATACATATGTATTGCTTCAGTTTGAGACCAAGTATTACTCACGTAATACTTGATTCACTCAAACTATTGCTCTGATACCATCCTGTGAAGGTCACTCCTTACGGGGCAGTCCTCAGAGTCTAGGTCCCACATCATGCAACACGATATCAATCATAACTAAGATAAAGTAATTATATTGCGGAATTTCAAATTACAAGTACCAAATATTAGGATAAGTTTAATACAAATTTAGTTCAGAATTACATTTTTCAAATTAAACTTATAAAGGGTACAATCTAATCTAATTCATGTCATCATACAATCAAATCAATCTACCCAGACCACCACAATTTTCATCTGCCAATCAGTACCGAAAGGTTTGTTGAGTAGTGGTCTATAAAAACTTCAACTTGATTCTTGTAAGACTTATGAACTAGGTATGGCAGGTGACATTCCTTTATATTTTCCTGTAAAAAAGTGTAAACAACATCTGTAAACAAAGCTTAGAGAGAATATATATTTTCAGATTACATGCATTGTCATGCGGATCATGGGTCTAGCGTGATATGTCTTGACTGCCGCTACAGCCACTCATGATTGAGACATAGTAGTCATTGAGTCGGATGATGTTCAAGCCACGCTCACGCTTTCATTGTGGGGATCAGCCACATAATGGGCTAGCTACCAGTAAATCAACATGCCGGAACATCGGAATATCATTACCAAGTTCAATAGAACTGGTGAGATAGCATGGTCTAGAACAATAGACCGTGAAGGCTAATCATTCTAAGCTGAATCGATATGTCAAAGGTGTGAGCAATAATGAACGCATAAGTTATCAAGATCATGATAGCAATAAACTCATAGCAATATCTGAAATGAACTATAAGTACAATGTCATGCGGAATGATAAATCAAATAGCTATCATGATCCACAGGGCATCACCGAACCATGGTGAGCACAAGTCACAATCCAGCTGATCATGTATGAATGTCAAATTAATCTATCATCAACAATATGTCTCAACCGGAATCTAGCGTGTAAAACTGAATATCTATAACTCACAGGTTCTGTCGTCTTTATCAAGCAGATTTAGATACACCACCTGAGTTATCCCAGGATTTAATCTTTAATCTTTGTCTATATGATCTCTGTCAATTCTTTTCAAATCTGAGACCCACTTTCAATATCTTTAATCTTTAGTTCCCTGTTCAGAATTAATCTGAACCTGTCAAAATTATATCATAGCAAGAATATTTTAGCTTTAAATCTTTATCTGATCTGATTCTGATAACTAGTAAGTCATCAAAATAGGACATCCAAATTTGGCAACCGAATTCGGACCAACCGGATTCGGACCATCCGGATTGGTCATCCGGATTCGGACCAACAGGATCAGGCATCCGGATTAGGACCGAAATGACTAATCCGAATTTAGGCCATCCGAAGCATAGGATCCGAAATTGGAGCATCCGAATTGGGACTATCCGGATTCAAGGTGGGTCCGAAATAATTACATCATCCGAATTCGGGTCCCAACCGAATTCGGATCCCGTTACTTATAATTTTTCGGGATTTATTCTTGGTGTTCATCTTTTATACTTACGGATTTTCATCAAAATTCCACTAATTACATTTTTAACAACATGCAACTTTAAATAAAGTTATATTATCATTATTAGAGTGTTTTTACATAATTTTCTCTATCATTAACACACTTAATTCCCCAAAATCGTCCAAAAATCAACATTTTTGTCAAGAACATTAATTTTCACAAAAACTCAGATTTGTACTTATTTTGGACGATCCGACCACTGATTTTTTGTTTCTTTAACAACTAATAACTTAAATACTTGATTATCTACTAAAATATCCAACATGCAACAATAATTTTCAGATCATCAATTCGGTTTTTATGAAACCGAACATAAACTCAAAAATATTGAAATTTAAGTAATTATTACCTTGAATTCTTGTCGATTGATGACGTTTGATGATGTTTATAACTTGTTCTTGACTTCAATTCTTCTTTTAATTGCAAAATTTATGGATTTGCCTTGATTTCTTAATGAAGCCGTATGTAGAGAGTGAAGGAAGAGAGAGAGTGTGAAATTTTCTTAATTGTGATAAATGATCATTTAAAACCATTATTTTAGTTTTTATATATCAACTTTACTTAATGGTGCAATTAACCCCCTTCCACTTTTGTATTTTTACATCTCTTTTAATTTTTATCATCTAATAATTTAATAACAATCATATAATTTAATTAAATACTTTCATTACTTAATTAAATTACAAAACAAATAATGTAATAAAATTACATTATTAACTCAAATACAGATTCTAAAGTTCAGTTAAAAGCTAGGTTGTTACATTTTGGCAGAATTAATTGCAAAGTATGGCAATAACTTTAAAGTACATAAAAGGATACATGTTTCTCATAGGCACTCTTTACCTACAATTAAACGACTTTGAAACCAAGTGCAAATTTTCTCAGTGTGGATGTCCCATTGCCTTCTGCAATGCAGGATATCAATCCAAGAAACAGAGGAGAGGGTCCTGAGCAGGCTCAGCCATCCATTACTGCTTCACCCCCAGGACCCCAAACCACTCCTCATGATACATATATTTCCTCTGCTCCTTCTACTATACATACATCCTCAGCCCCCTCACTGAAAATGTATAAAAGACAAAGGGTTGTAGGAGCTCCTTCCTCCTCAGTCCAATTCCCAGAGCCAAATAGCCCTGTGCAGGGGGACACTCCTGCACAGATAATCGACAGGGAACCCAATGAGGATACTCCCATCCTCAACTTGGAGGTGAACATCCCATCAGAGGATGTTCATATGGGTTTTGTGGCTGGTACTACTGATGTCTCTACACAAGAGGCACAGGATAGTATCAACATCTCTAAGACCACACCCATGCAACAGAGGGTGTGCAAGCACCTTCTGGAAGTCCCCATTACCAAGAACAAAGGGGCCCAGATGTTTCTACTTCTGGAATTCATGTCAGTGATAGATCTCAAATACCACTATCATTTAAAGATCTTGAGGCTAGTCTGCAACTTATGGCTTTGACGGATCAACAGTTGAAACCTATTGTAGCCATTTTGGAACATTACAAATCCATTATTGCTGCACAGGGATCTCAAATTACAGCCCTACAACAACGCACAGCAGCACAACAATAGCGACTTGATCAGTTTCATCTTGGCTTCACTCTGTGTGGCAACAAGATTATCCAGCTCGAGAATATGGTTCGATCCCTGCTTGCAAAGGTTTTTGGTCCTCCTGGCCAAACCAATGCATCCAAAAAGGGGGAGCATCAGGAGATCCCTCATCCAGTCCAAACAGCCTCAACTTCTCCACCAACAGCTTCAGTTTCTAGGCTAACAGTCCTAACAGTTTCTCAAGCTGTTCCCAGCAAATCAAGTGGAGTGGTTATCAAAGAAGGTTCCCAAGCTTTTGCCCCAGCAGTCCAACCCACAGCATCAGCTTCCAATGACAAGGGAAAGACTATTCTGATTGAACCTCCAAAGATCAAATTCATTTCTAAAGAAGCCCAAGTTGCTCATGATGCTGAACTGGCCAGGTAATTGGCAGCAGAACAAGATGAGATCCTAGACCAGCAAACCCATGAACCAATGGGAGATGATGAAACCTTAGGAGATTACCTAAGAGGGTTTGGGGTCAAAGATAACCAGAAGAAGAGGAAAAGGCCAACAGGGCCTTTAATGGCAGAACATAGAAGATTTTTGATAAATTTCTCTGCAACAGCTGGGATATCAAAATTAATTGCTCAATCACGGTCAACTGAAAAGCTTAAGGCTTTATATGACAAAGAAAAGGAGAAAGAAAAAGCATCCACAGCCTCCCAACAAGTCCAAGTCTCCACAAGAACCAGTTCAAACTGTTGCTAATGATCCTCAATCTGAAACCATTCAACAAGCAAAGTTTGATCAGGTAAAGAGAGTGATGTTTGAACAACAGCTGCAAAAGGCTATGGAAATTGAAAAGGTCCTGGATCAGCATGACTTCTCTAAACCTCCTATTACTTACTGTTATGTTAAGTTCATGGATGACATTGATTTAGTATATCATTTTGTAACATCCGGCACTAAACCAGGTTAGCAACAAAGCCCTAATCTGTATTTGATAGTCAATTATAAGCTAATCAGTGGTCATTAGAAATTAATCAAGTGATTAACAAGGTTTATTAGAAAATTCAACTCAATTAGAATCAAATTCATCGGTGCGATGAATCGGGAAATCAATTAATCCGATCAATTTGCGATATGAGGGATTAATTCAACTAAGTACATAATTAAATTATGATTAGTGACACTAATCATACACTAATATAATTACATAACATTAATTATGCAAGACTAAAACAATTAATTGAAACAATGCATCCAAAAGTATTTATGAATTTACAAAAAAAGAGAAATACAAGAATACATTTTAAATACTTTTATACAAAAAAAAAAGAAAAATACACCAAAAATACACTACATAGGTCGGCCCTATGTAGTACACAAGGACCAAAAGAATGCATTTTTTTACTGAACATTACACCATCAAATCCTCCTCTTTCCTTTCATCCAAGATTTTTTACTATTTTCATCATTTCACCACCTTTTTCACCTCTATAAATAGAACCACCACTTCACCTCATTTCTCACACCTTGCAAAGCAAAATCACTCTCTCATTTCCTCTCTTCAAAACCGGCCAAGGCCTCAAGCCAAAGCCAAAGTGGTGCAACTTTCATATTCTTGTAATTTTCAAGTGTTTTTGGGTGAAATCTTCCAAGAGTTTCAACTTCTACTTGGTTCCATCTTTGTAATACCCCAAAGTAAGTAAATACTAGCTTATATCATCTTATATTTATGATTATATAAGTCTTGCATAATATATATAATCACCTACAACAACAAGTTTCATAAAAACTCAAGTTTATAAGTTTCTAGTTTTTATTTTTAAGTTGTTTCTTTAAATGTGTTTATGAATATATGAACACATTATAAAAGTGATAATATTATGAAGACATGTGATATATATGTGTTTTTATAACTATTATGACTTTTATACAAGTAGTCTTTGAATAAACAACAAGAATCATAAGTTGTTTCAAGTTTATAAACTACGGAATTTCGGCAGAAAATTTATATCGACTTTGAAAAATCATAACTAATTCATAACTCAACGAAATGAGTTGGTTCTTGTCTCAAAAGTTAGATCTATGTCTTAACTATAGATCTGTAATTTTTCATAATTTATTTTGAAGTTTAAGACCTTCAGAAATTGTTTGGGAAACCGAAAGTTTGACATCTCAAAAATGGCCAACATAGGGTTTTTAACGAGCTTTTTCACCAACCTAAACATCTCGAAAAATGGCCCTTCTTGATTCTAAAAATCCTTTGTATATAGTAGTTTAATGTTTTAGAAAACCAAAGTCTAAAACATTTTGGAGCTTGGTCAAAAACAGCCTCAAAGTAGGCCGAAAAACCTCCGAAAAAGCTGGAAAATTATATATATATAAACTTGACGTTTTAAGCGAATTTTATTTATAAACTTGTAATGTTGGGTGATTTAAGACATAAAAATCTGTAAATATGTATATATCACTATATATTAGATATATTAAGTCCTTATTATCATTTAGGACCCGTTTAATCTCGCTCGGTGCATCGTCCGTCACTTTACGCTAAAAGCTTTTCACGTTAGATTTTTGCCATCGCAATTCCGGTGAGTTCTCATAGCCCCTATTTTCACATTGTTATGTTTTGGGGATGAAATACATGCTTCGTTTTTATATGGACACGGAAATACTTTCATTTCTATTATGTATTACACATTGGGTTCCATTAGCTCTGATATCATGAATCGTTAATTGCATTTATTTGTAAGCGCGAATATATTGTGGATAGATCTATTGGGAGTCATGTCCCCCACTCGGGTTAGTTGGATTGGCTAACAGTGGGTGCATATATGTTCAACAAACGGTATTACGTATGGGAATACTGCACAGAGCAAACTCATTTTAAATTAAGCTTCGGTTGCATGATGGTTTATATGTAATACATAACAAGGAATTTATGATTTTATAAATTCAATCTCTATTATTGTTGTCCATACAAGTCAGATTTACGTGTAAACCTATGAGCTCACCAACAATTTTTGTTGACGTATTTTAGCGTGTATTTTCAGGAAATTAAGGCAAGTATGCCTCGGACGTATTTTACTTTCAAGCTTCCGCATCCATGGAGTCGCATGCATATTCAATTTAACGGAGATTTAGCTGCATTATTTTGGATGTTTTAATTATGTAATTAAATTTCTGTATTTGTGCGAACTTCATTTCTCATGTAAAACATTACTATGCTTTAAAGCTTTAACGATGTATTTTAAAAACGTCCATACAGTGGTCGTTCATTATGATTATGGTTACGCTTCCGCACTCGTCACGCCTCGCTGCCAACCGGGGTAGCAGGGTGTGACAGATTGGTATCAGAGCCATAGTTATAGTGAACTAGGTTGCATTAGTACCCTAGACTATAACTGCACATAAAATTTACTGATTTTAAAAATATTTTGTAACTAACTAAAATACTATGAATGGACCTTGATAGCAGAAATCATGTCCCATCCGGAAACCATCATCTTATCGGATTCAGAGGAGGAGTACACTCCTGCGAGCCCCACGGCCACTGAGATTTTCCCTGAAGAAGAAACATCAGAAGAAGAGGACCCCTCGGAAGATCCAATGGAGGAGACGGAAGAGGAGCCGATGGAGGAAGAAGATCCATTGGCCCCAACGGTCCCTGCTCGCATTCCATACCACCCAGCCGAGCCGTCATATAAGCCGTATAGGCCTTACCCTAACGGCCCCAAAATGTTGTACACACCCCGAAAGCGGGTGAACCCACCAAGAAGGGAGTCTATTCCTGTCCCGACTCCCCAGCCCAACCCCCCACCACCACACCGACGGGTAGACGCCCGGCGATGGGGCTGGATACCGGAGACCCTCCGCGAATGGAGGCAGATGGAGGGAATTCCTCCCAACTTTGAGATCGGAGGACCATCCTCCGCATCTATCTCAACACTCACTCAGGAAACCGCCGATCAGACCATACCACTTTTGGTAGCACGGTCGACCAGGCATGATCACCAAATCCGGTCACTTAACCTAGATATCGGAGAGATGACCGCTCGTTTAAAGCGGGAGGAGTTACAAAACTCCAACATATATTGGGCCAATCAGCACGCCCTTGCTATTCAGCAGGACGGACTGAATGAGCTTCGGCAACAACTAGCCGAAAGCCAAGCTCGGATCGAGGAGCTGACTCAGCGCCTCAACGCGATGGAAAAGGGAGAGACCCCTGATCACTCCCACACTTAATGCACTTCTATCTATCTTTGTAATAGTAGGAAAAATATCATGTAATAGTATATGACAAAAATTTTCGGGTAATAACCCGCCCCTAATGTAAGAAAATTTCGAATGATTAATGAAAAATTGCAAGTTATTTATGAAATTGTGTTTGATGATTATAGTATTGTGCTTTAAAGAACATTTACCTCTTTAAGATTCAACTTCTTACGCTATGCTTTTTCTTTAAAACTTTAAGATAATGCCGCCGAAACGAGCAATGAACGCTGCTGACATTGAAGAGCTAGTCGCACAAAGAGTGGCTGCCGCCATAGCCACGTATGAGGCAAATAGGAATAGCTCAGCTAATGGAGATGGTGGTGCTAGCCGCACCACGGGAGGAACTGAAATCCACGCAAAAGGTTGTGGAATTAAAGGATTTTTAAGTTGCAAACCCCGGTACTTCAACGGAACCGAAGGAGCCGTTGGCTTGATACGGTGGTTTGAGAAGTTAGAATCTGTCTTTCGTGTCAGCGGATGTGCTGAAGGAGATAAGGTGAAGTTCGCTACTCACACTCTACAAGATAGCGCCCTCACATGGTGGAATTCCTATGTCCAGTCTGTAAGTATTGATGAAGCCTACCAGCTCACATGGTCCGCGTTGAAGCAAATGATGACAGACGAGTACTGTCCGAGAAACGAACTCCAGAAGATGGAATCGGAGTTCTGGAACCTGTCGAGGAAGGGAACGGATGTAGCCAGGTACACCAACTGATTTCATGAACTGAGTATTCTGTGCCCTCAGATGGTGACCCCGGAGTACAAGAAGATCGAACGTTACATTTGGGGACTCGCTCCTCAAATTCAAGGTAATGTCACTGCCTCCAACCCATCCACCACACAGGATGCCATCAGGATGGCCAGCAATCTGATGGATCAAGTGTCCCGGAGGAATTAAGCCAAAGCCGGGGAAAACAAGAGAAAGTGGGAAGACAAGTCTGGAAAGAACACAGGTTCACAATCAAGAAGCCGAGACCATCAGGGCTTATGTAGCAGGATCTGAATCGAGAAAAGGCTACATGGGTACCAAGCCTTACTGCACTCAATGCACCTTTCATCACAACAAGGGTCCCTGCCCAAGTTGTGGAAAATGCAAACGTATTGGCCATATGACCAAAGACTGTAAGTTTGGAACCCCGGGTGGCAATGGCGGAAATCAAAGAGGCTGCTTTAAATGTGGAGTTACTGGGCACTTCAAGAGTGAGTGCCCGAAGTTGAGGAATGGTGGAGGAGCTCAGGGGAGAGCTTTTGTGTTAGGAGCAGGTGACGCTCGTCAAGACCCCCACGTAGTATCAGGTACGTTTCTTTTAAATGACATTTACGCTTACGTACTCTTTGATACTGGGGCTGATAGGAGCTTTATATCTGATAAGTTTAGTAAGCAATTGAATGCCACTCCCTTTCCCTTAGACAACTCTTATTCTATAGAACTGGCTGACGGTAAAATAATAGAGGCAAGTAGTATCATTAAGGAATGCACACTGAAGCTGGCAGATCATCCCTTTAAGATAGACTTGATGCCTATAGAACTCGGAAGTTTTGATGTAGTAGTTGGTATGGATTGGTTATCACACAATCATGCCGAGATTTTGTGTGGTAAGAAAGTGGTACGGATACCACTCCACAAGAAGAAGTTCCTAACAGTCCAAGGAGAAAGAAAGAACCGACAATTGAACGTCATATCCGGCCTAAGAACATTAAAGTGCCTTAGGAAAAGTTGTCATGCAGTACTAGTACAAATTATAGAAAAAGAGTCGGAGGAAAAGCGACTCGAGGATATTCCAGTGGTTTGTGACTATCCGAAGGTCTTCCCGGAAGATTTGCCTGGACTTCCGCCAACTAGGCAAGTAGAGTTTCAAATCGATTTGGTGCCGGGAGCTGCACCGGTCGCAAGAGCCCCATATAGACTCGCCCCTTCTGAGATGCAAGAACTATCCAATCAATTACAAGAGTTGATGGATAAAGGATTCATTCGACGAAGTTCCTCACCTTGGGGAGCTCCGGTCTTGTTCGTGAAAAAGAAAGACGGATCCTTCAGAATGTGCATAGACTACCGAGAGCTAAACAAGTTAACGGTAAAGAACTGCTACCATCTCCCCAGAATTGATGACCTGTTTGACCAACTACAGGGATCTAGCTTCTACTCTAAGATTGATCTGCGACCCGGCTATCATCAAGTAAAGGTTCGGGAAGAAGACATTCCCAAGACAGCATTCAGAACTCGTTATGGACATTACAAATTCCAGGTAATGCCATTCGGTTTGACTAACGCACCAGCCGTATTCATGGACCTCATGAATCGAGTGTGTAAACCGTATCTGGACAAATTTGTAATAGTGTTCATAGACGATATTCTCATCTATTCCAGAAATAAGGAGGAGCATGAACAACATCTCAAGCTGATCTTGGAGTTGTTAGAGAAGGAACAGTTATACGCCAAATTTTCAAAATGTGAATTTTGGTTGCGAGAAGTTAAATTCCTTGGACATGTGATCAACAGCCAGGGAATCCAAGTTGATCCATCAAAAATCGAGGCCATAAAGAACTGGGCGACTCCTAGAACCCCCACGGAAATCCACCAATTTCTAGGACTTGCCGGTTATTATAGGCGATCTATCGAAAACTTCTCAAAGATAGCAGGTTCCTTAACAGAATTGACTCGGAAGGATGTGAAGTATATCTGGGGTGAAGAGCAAGAAAAGGCGTTTCAGCAGTTAAAGCAAAGATTGTGAAGTGCACCAATTCTTTCCTTACCTGAAAGGACTGAAAATTTTGTGGTCTACTGTGATGCCTCACACAATGGGTTAGGTTGTGTGCTCATGCAAAGGGATAAATTCATTTCTTACGCATCACGACAGCTCAAAATTCACGAGATGAATTATACGACTCACGACTTAGAGCTTGGAGCAGTGGTGTTTGCTCTCAAAATATGGAGGCACTGCCTGTATGGAACTAAGTGCATGGTATTCACAGACCATAAAAGCCTTTAGCATATTCTGAATCAGAAAGAGTTAAATATGAGGCAACGTCGTTGGGTTGAACTACTTAGTGATTATGACTGCGAAATTCGTTATCATCCGGGGAAGGCGAATGTCGTAGCTGATGCCCTGAGCCGAAAGGAACGGGTTAAACCCTTGAGAGTCCGAGCTTTGGTCATGACTATACAGTCAAACCTAAACTCTCAAGTCCGCGAGGCACAAGAAGAAGCAGTCAAGGAGGGTAATCTACTGGATGAAGCCTTGAGAGGTATGGATAAGCAATTGGAAATCAAGCCAGATGGATGTCGGTACTTCATGGGCAGAATTTGGCTACCAAAACTCGGAGGAATAAGGAAACTGGTCATGGATGAAGGGCATAAGACAAGATATGCTATTCATCCAGGGTCAGATAAGATGTATCACGACTTGAAGGGAATGTACTGGTGGCCAAATATGAAGGCTGACATTGCTACCTATGTCAGCAAGTGCTTAACATGTTTGAAGGTTAAGGCTGAGCACCAAAAACCATCAGGATTGCTAGTTCAACTAGAAATACCCCAGTGGATGTGGGAAAACATCACCATGGATTTCATCACCAAGTTGCCAAAAACTTCTGGAGGTTATGACACTATTTGGGTGATTGTGGATCGACTTACCAAAACCGCACATTTCCTACCAATCAAGGAGACTGATAAGATGGATAAGTTAACACGAATCTATCTTAAAGAAGTCGTCTCAAGACATGGAGTACCTGTATCAATTATATCAGACAGGGACAGCCGGTTCACATCATGATTTTGGCAGTCATTGCAAGAAGCACTGGGTACACGCTTAGATATGAGCACAGCCTATCACCCGCAAACGGATGGTTAGAGTGAAAGGACGATTCAGACTTTGGAAGACATGTTGAGGGCATGTGTCGTCGATTTTTGCAAAAGTTGGGACAGGCACCTGCCATTAGTCGAGTTTTCCTATAACAACAGCTATCACTCGAGCATTAAGACCGCCCCATTCGAGGCACTCTACGGGCGAAAGTGTCGATCACCTCTTTGTTGGGCTGAAGTAGGAGATAGTCAGATTACTGGACCTGAGGTCATCCAGGAGACTACAGAAAAGATAGCCCAGATTCGTAACCGGTTAAAAATCGCGCGGGATCGGCAGAAAAGTTATGCAGACATTCGACGGAAGGATTTGGAATTTCAAGAGGGAGATCAAGTAATGTTAAAGGTCTCGCCTTGGAAGGGTGTAATCCGTTTTGGGAAACGAGGAAAACTCAATCCTCGTTATATCGGACCATTGAAGATCACCAAAAGAATTGGCCCGGTAGCTTACCGACTCAATCTACCCCCAGAGCTTAATAACGTTCATAATACCTTCCACGTGTCCAATCTTAAGAAGTGTCTGGCTGATGAATCACTCGTTATACCTATGGACGAGCTGGAGTTAGACGATAAGTTGAACTTCATTGAGCAACCTGTAGAAATAATGGACCGAGAAGTCAAGAAACTCAAGCACAGTCGGATCCCGATAATAAAAGTCAGATGGAACTCTAAGCGAGGTCCTGAATTTACGTGGGAACGTGAAGATCAGTTCCGAGAAAAATACCATCACCTGTTCTCAGGTACTCAAGGAGTGGAGAACACGAGCTAATTTCATGACGAAATTCCCTTAACAGGGGGAGACTGTAACATCCGGCACTAAACCAGGTTAGCAACAAAGCCCTAATCTGTATTTGATAGTCAATTATAAGCTAATCAGTGGTCATTAGAAATTAATCAAGTGATTAACAAGGTTTATTAGAAAATTCAACTCAATTAGAATCAAATTCATCGGTGCAATGAATCGAGAAATCAATTAATCCGATCAATTTGCGATATGAGGGATTAATTCAACTAAGTACATAATTAAATTATGATTAGTGTCACTAATCATACACTAATACAATTACATAACATTAATTATGCAAGACTAAAACAATTAATTAAAACAATGCATCCAAAAGTACTTATGAATTTACAAAAAAAGGGAAATACAAGAATACATTTTAAATACTTTTATACAAAAAAAAAATACAACAAAAATACACTACATAGGCCGGCCCTATTTAGTACACAAGGACCAAAAGAATGCATTTTTTTACTCAACATTTCACCATCAAATCCTCCTCTTTCCTTTCATCCAAGATTTTTCACTATTTTCATCATTTCACCACCTTTTTCACCTCTATAAATAGAACCACCACTTCACCTCATTTCTCACACCTTGCAAAGCAAAATCACTCTCTCATTTCCTCTCTTCAAAACCGGCCAAGGCCTCAAGCCAAAGCCAAAGTGGTGCAACTTTCATATTCTTGTAATTTTCAAGTGTTTTTGGGTGAAATCTTCCAAGAGTTTCAACTTCTACTTGGTTTCATCTTTCTAATACCCCAAAGTAAGTAAATACTAGCTTATATCATCTTATATTTATGTTTATATAAGTCTTGCATAATATATATAATCACCTACAACAACAAGTTTCATAAAAACTCAAGTTTATAAGTTTCTAGTTTTTATTTTTAAGTTGTTTCTTTAAATGTGTTTATGAATATATGAACACATTATAAAAGTGATAATATTATGAAAACATGTGATATATATGTGTTTTTATAACTATTATGACTTTTATACAAGTAGTCTTTGAATAAACAACAAGAATCATAAGTTGTTTCAAGTTTATAAACTACGGAATTTTGGCAGAAAATTTATATCGACTTTGAAAAATCATAACTAATTCATAACTCAACGAAATGAGTTGGTTCTTGTCTCAAAAGTTAGATCTATGTCTTAACTATAGATCTGTAATTTTTCATAATTTATTTTGAAGTTTAAGACCTTCAGAAATTGTTTGGGAAACCGAAAGTTTGACAGCTCAAAAATGGCCAACATAGGGTTTTTAACGAGCTTTTTTACCAACCTAAACATCTCGAAAAATGGCCGTTCTTGATTCTAAAAATCCTTTGTATATAGTATTTTAATTTCCTAGAAAACCAAAGTCTAAAACATTTTGGAGCTTGGTCAAAAACAGCCTCAAAGTAGGCCGAAAAACCTCCGAAAAAGCTGGAAAATTATATATATATATATATATATATATATATATATATATATATATATATATATATATATATATATATATATATATATATATATAAACTTGACGTTTTAAGCAAATTTTATTTATAAACTTGTAATGTTGGGTGATTTAAGACATAAAAATCTATAAATATGTATATATCACTATATATTAGAGATATTAAGTCCTTATTATCATTTAGGACCCGTTTAATCTCGCTCGGTGCATCATCCGTCACTTTACGCTAAAAGCTTTTCACGTTAGATTTTTGCCATCGCAATTCCGGTGAGTTCTCATAGCCCCTATTTTCACACTGTTATGTTTTGGGGATGAAATACATGCTTCGTTTTTATATGGACACGGAAATACTTTCATTTCTATTATGTATTACACATTGGGTTCCATTAGCTCTGATATCATGAACCGTTAATTGCATTTATTTGTAAGCGCGAATATATTGTGGATAGATCTATTGGGAGTCATGTCCCCCACTCGGGTTAGTTGGATTGGCTAACAGCGGGTGCATATATGTTCAACAAACGGTATTACGTATGGGAATACTGCACAGAGCAAACTCATTTTAAATTAAGCTTCGGTTGCATGATGGTTTATATGTAATACATAACAAGGAATTTATGATTTTATAAATTCAATCTCTATTATTGTTGTCCATACAAGTCAGATTTACGTGTAAACCTATGAGCTCACCAACAATTTTTGTTGACGTATTTTAGCGTGTATTTTCAGGAAATTAAGGCAAGTATGCCTCGGACGTATTTTACTTTCAAGCTTCCGCATCCATGGAGTCGCATGCATATTCAATTTAACGGAGATTTAGCTGCATTATTTTGGATGTTTTAATTATGTAATTAAATCTCTGTATTTGTGCGAACTTCATTTCTCATGTAAAACATTACTATGCTTTAAAGCTTTAACGATGTATTTTAAAAACGTCCATATAGTGGTCGTTCATTATGATTATGGTTACGCTTCCGCACTCGTCACGCCTCGCTGCCAACCGGGGTAGCAGGGTGTGACACATTTTGTAATCAAAGGAGAGGCTGGTCCAGAGGAAGAATTTAAAAGCCTAATCCACCTGGTACAGAGACTGACTAGAGATGAACTTACTTAAATGCATCATATTGGAGCTGCCAGACACTCTAGGTCACCAATTGTATGGGTTCAACAATGTTTGAAAGATCTCAAAAGCATTTTTGACCTAGAGTCTACCATAGTAGATATAGAAGGATCCAAGGAAATGAAGATTGTACAGGTTGATTTATATGCCAAATCAATTACATATAGACTCAAGCTTGCAGACAGATCCAGTAGGTTCTAGAATTTTGAATTTCTCAAATTGTCAAAGGCATGGCTACTTCAAATGAGCTCTATGAAGATTAATTGTGATAAAGTGGAGTTGAAGAGAGAATTCATAAAAGCTATAAGGTAGAAACTTTCACAGTTGTAAGTTTTTGGATGCCTTAGTTTGTATATAACAGTTTTACTTTGTTTTATTTCCTTATTTGTATAGAAACTTAACGTCTTGTGTAAAGAATTTAAGTTAGGGGGAGATTGTTAGGAAATATTCTAAGTATGTCAAGCTGTTAGTTAGATTTCTCAAACTGTTAGTAGTATTTCTGTGCAATTACAAAGTTCAAGCTGCTAGTTCAATAAGTTCAAGCTGCTAGTACAAAAATTTAAGCTGCCAGAGTTAAAAGTTCATGTTGCTCAACAGATTAACAACATAAAGTGCTGAAATTCAGGAAGTGATATATATTTCAAGATTTGAATATCTTCCAAGCATATCTACTACCAGAGAAATCAGAGTTCACAAGGAAACAAATCAGAAGGCTATATATATAGATAGACTAGGTCTTTCTATTGTAAGTCTGAACGTGCAAGTTCTGTAATTGTGTGCTTCATTGTAATTGCTTTCTGATAAAGTTTCTCAAGCCTCTAAGGTTGTAAAACCCTAAGAACAGTCTGTGTTCTTCGTCTAATCAAACAGATTAGAGGTGATTGTAATCAGTGATTTTGGCAATATAAAGGAGTTGATTTTGATTATATTTATCTATTATTTATTCTGAAAGTTTTCTTAAGACAATTTAGTGTTAATCCGCAAACTTCTTAATTGGACTTTGATTCAAAACAAGGTTATTGGTTTACACTCTGATTTATTAAAACCAGTAAATCTTAGGTGATTTTGATCTTGACACTCTAACAGATCTTGCAATTGCTTTGACATTTCATGCATCTCTGCAGGCGCAAGTCTGTAGGGGGCTTTCGCGATTGAAGCCGCACCAGGAACTAAGTCAATGTCGAATTCAACTTGACGTTCTGGTGGCACTCCAGAAATATCATCAGGAAATACGTCTGGGAACTCACAGAATATCAGAAATGGAATTCTTGTTGGCTTTAGAGATGGATTCAGACGAGACAAAACATAGATAGGATTTGTGATCCTTAGACAGATATTTACACGCTTTCTCAACAGATATGAAGCAGCGAGCACCTTTACGTTTGTCGCCTTTAATTTCCAACACTCGGCCGTTTGAAGTCTTGATTCTGATGATTCGGCGGTTGTAGACAATCATAGCTTCATTATTCGTTAACCAGTGCATGCCGATAATAAGGTCGAACTCTTTTAACGGAATCGGAATAAGATCGAGGTTGAACACAATGTTACTAACGAGCAGAGTGCAATTTCGGTACACGGAATCAGCCATAACGTAATTACTACTGGCCGTCTCTATATCAAGTACTACAGGAAGCTTTGATGGAGATTTAGACAATCTTTGAGCAAAATTAGTCGATATGTATGAACGACTTGCACCATAATCAAATAGTACACGAGCAGGTATCGAATTTAGCAAGAACGTACCGGTAACCACATCAGGGGTTTCTTTTGCTTCCTCCGCTATTATCTGAAATGCACAGGTCCTTGCAGTTGGAGTTGCAGCTGAGCTTTTCATCGTAGAACCTCCAGCTGATGACTGTGATTGACCTCGGCGTCCGCTCTGACACTGATACATAAAGTGCCCAACCTTCCCACATTTTACACATCCAAGACCCCGCTAGTGGCACTCTTCACTACTATGACCGATCTTGCTACACACATAGCAAGTAACGTCGTCCGGATTACACAGTCCCATATGTGATTTCCTGCATCTTTTACAGAATCGTGGTTCATTCGTGAGAGAATGGGCTTGAGCTTTCTGAGGCGAGCTGTATTGTTGAGATTGTTGGGGTTGCTGGGATTGAGATTTGTTGGGCATAAAGAATCTGCCGAATCTCTGCTTCTTTGGGGGAGAAGGACATGTTGGATTTCTCGGTGGAGCATAGAGTTGATCGCCATACCCAAAATATCCTTTCTCTATCTGCCGTGCAGCCTCAACCATCTCTAAGAAACTCTTATACTTCATCGCGCTCATCGGGTGTCTGTACCTCGGGTTAAGACCTCCGCGAAATCTATTCATTTTTTCTTTCCTCGGTGGCTACTTGATATGAAGAATAGCCAAAGAGCCGCGAGAATTCGTGCTCATACTCGTCAACAGTCTTGGTTCCTTGAGTTAGTTGCATTAATTGGACCTCCATTTTGCCTTGTTGGTCAACAGGACAATACTTCACCTTAAACATGTCAAGAAACTGGTCCCATTCTAAAGTCTGAATAACCTCTTCTCCATAAATACTCCTATGTGTCTTCCACCAAGCACGGGCAACACCGACGAACAGAGCGGTAGCATAACTGACTTTTGTTGACTCTAGAAAATCGGAGATTCTGAAGATTTCTTCAGTGTGACTAATCCAATCTAATGACTGAATCGGATTTACTGTACCCTCAAAATTCAGGGCACCGCTCACTTTAAAATCTTTAAACTTACAGCCTATCGGCTGCTCAATTTGGGTATCAGGGTTTGAGTTATCAGATTCACACTCGTTATTTTCGGCTTGTTTTTCTTTTCTCTTATTTTTCTTATCCACACGTCTCTTAGCTTCGGCCTCATCTCTGGCCCGAAACTGTTCTTGCATGTTCTTGTTTTTTTGTTCAGATTGTTGGGCTAATAGTTGTTGTACCATTTCGAACATCTGTTGAGAAGTCATGTTCTTGGGAATATCACCTGATCCTGACATCTTTACTGAAAATTAAAATCATTTAACTATCAGTTTATAGACTTAGATCAATGTACCCTTATTGCCATCCTAACAGTCTGTACATCCTATCTCATTTCAAACCACCTAAATGATTGATACATATGTATTGCTTCAGTTTGAGACCAAGTATTACTCACGTAATACTTGATTCACTCAAACTATGGGCTCTGATACCATCCTGTGAAGACCACCCCTTACGGGGCAGTCGTCAGCGTCTAGGTCCCACAAATTGCAATACAATATCAATCATAACTAAGATAGAGTAAGTAAATTGCGGAATTTCAAATTACAAGTACAAACATTAGGATAAGTTTAATACAATTTTAGTACATATTACAGTTTTCAAATTAAATTTATAAAGGGTACAAGGCTAATCTAATTCATGTCATCATACAATCAAATCAAATCTACCCAGACCACCACAATTATCATCTTCCAATCTGTACCGAAAGTTTGTTGAGTAGTGGTCTATAGAAAACTTCAACTTGATTCTTGAAAGACCTAAGAGCTAGGTCCAGCAAGTGCCTTTCCTTTATCTTTTCCTGTAAAAAGGTTAAACAACAACTATAAGCAATGGTTAGTGAGAATACAGGTTTTCAGATTACATACATTTTATCAAGTGATGGGGTCTAGTGTGATATGTGTTGACTGCCGCTCCAGCCACTCATGATTGAGACATAGTAGTCATAGAGTTGGATGATGTCCAGGCCATGCTAATGCTTTTAGTGGAAGCTATCCACTTATACTGGGCTTGCTACCAGCAATCATCGTGGGGGGAGCATCAAAGTAATCAATACCAAGTTCAATAGTAATGGTGACATAGCAAGGTCTAGAACAATAGACCGACAAGGCTAATCATGCTAAGCTGAATCAGTATATCAAAGATGCGAGCAATAATGAAAGCATAAATAATCAAGGTCATGATAGCAATCTCAACTGATAACAATTAACTGAACTGAATTGTAAGTACTGTGTTATGCAGAATGATAAGTCAAATAGCTATCATGATCCACAGGGCGTCACCGAACCATGGTGAGGACAGGTCACAATCCAGCTGAGCATGTATGAATGTCAAAATAAACTATCATCAACAATATGTCTCAACCGGAATCTATCATGTAAAACTGAATATCTATAAGTCACAGGTTCTTTTGTCTTATCAAACAGATTTCTCCACCACCTGAGTTATCTCAGGATTTAGTTCTTTAATCTTTGTCTTTCTGGACTCTGGCTTTGCTTTACAATTCGTTGTCCCACTTTCAATATCTTTTAATCTTTAATTCTTTGTTTAGAATTTATCTGAACCTGTCCAGAATTTTATCATAACAAGAATATTAACTTTTAGCTTGAAATATTTATTTGATATGATTCTGATAACTGATAAACTCCTTCAATCATTTTACACTTTCTTTGTTTATTTGAAATCTCAAAAGATATATATATATATATATATATATATATATATATATATATATATATATATATATATATATATATATATATATATATATATATATATATATATATATATATATATATATATATATATATATATATATCATGTTGCTTTATTTAATGTTCTTCAATTATTATAATCATGGGTCTTATAATTGTAACATATCATTTATTTGATATTTTAAAATATCTGAAATGGGCATCCGAATTGGAACCATCCGAATTGGGCATCCGGATTGGGACCATCCGAATTGGGATCAACCGAGTTCGGATCCTCTCCCATCTGAGATGGATCCGAAATATCATCCGATATTGGTGCCTCATCTGAATACGGATCCCAACCGAATTCGGATCCCATCACTTAGAAATATTCCAGATTTGTTCTTGAGGTTCCACTTTTTACACATACGGGTTTTCATAAAAAATTCTCCAAACACATTTTTATTAACATGCAATTAAATTTCATGTTATATTATCATTATTGAGGTGTTTTTACACTATTTTCCCTATCACAAACACAATTAATCATTCAAAATCGTCCAAAATATGATGAAAACTCAAGAACACAAAATTTTACAAAAAACTTATATCTCTTGCTTATTTGGACGAATTAATCAGCGATTTTTGTTTCTGTAATTTCTAAAGACTTAAATACATGATTTCTGACCATTTATTCAAACATGTAACTTAAATCTATGCCAAATCTTAAATCATCACTTCGGTTTTTCACAAAACCGAATATAAACCTTTAAAATTCGAAAATTAATCAAGTATTACCATGAAATTTTGTAAATTCTGTTGCTTGATTATCGTTTGTTACTTCTCTTGACTTAAATTCTGAATTTATTGCAAGATTTTATGGACTTTTTTGATGAAATTGTGAGAAAAGTCGTAGCTTTGAAGAGAGAGAAGGAGAGTGTTTAGGTATTTATTTCTTATCTTTTGGAATTTGTCACTTTTGGTCCCTTTACATTTTCATCTTTATTTTATCATTAATAACATATAATTTAACTTAATTAAATATTTTCATTAATTAATTAAATTACAATACAACTAATGTAATTAAATTACATTATTAGCTCAAAATCAGAAATTAAACGTTCGGTTAAGACTAGGTTGTTACATGTTGTATTTGATTATTGTGTCCATGTTTAGATAATTGTATATTCAATTAGTGTTGTATTTTTGTATTAAAAAAAATTGAATTAGTGTGTTTGGAACTGAACCATGAATGTTCATTGAATCATCCTCTTAATCAAAAGTTTATTAAATCATCGGGTATGTGAAATACTGAATCACGGAATTGTAAAACATTCATGATATTTTTTGTTAAAAAAGTAAAATTTCATTTCATTTATAAAAATATAACTAAACTACCTAAAAATGGATTGGGAAAGTTTCCAATTGGTAGGTTGTATATTTAAAGAAGGTATGAAAAGAATACGGTGTGGTGAGGTGCATGGTACAAGACTAAATTAATGTTCAGGATTTGTTCTCATCTTCTTACGCTAAGGATCCTTCTCACGAGATCCATGTCCTATACACACACATGACCAAATCGATGTTGTGATACACATTCAATGGACATACACAACACACACAAAATTGGGTTTGGTGTGTGGTGCATTAATTGCCTCGGCCAAATAAAACCACAAACACATTAGTGCGGTTTACCCCTTTTTCATGTGTTTGTCTGCATACCCGGCGCCGCTCGATCGTGTCATCACCGGTGGATACCGAAAGCTTTCTGTTCGAGTATTTTTGCATTCAACTACAAAAGTACGAATTTTAATGCTTTCAAGTTAATTATCTTATGTTTACTTGATGATCTGTGTACGAAATTCGTAATTTATTTATAAAAAAAAGCTTGTTGCGTTTAATACGATTAAAAGTTTATGTTTTTTTGAAAAACCAATACGAATTTCCAAGAATATCAATAATATCCAAATGATAGATCATAGAAATGTGTTATAATCTCTGTGATACATGAAACAGAAGTCTTTAGTGAGACAACTAAGTAGTTGGGTGGGGTTCAATGCGTGCGTCACTTGGTCCATGAATAATTGCACACA
Organism: Centrapalus pauciflorus; assembly: GCA_020465985.1. Lineage (NCBI taxonomy): Eukaryota > Viridiplantae > Streptophyta > Magnoliopsida > Asterales > Asteraceae > Centrapalus > Centrapalus pauciflorus. The sequence continues at coordinate 237,971 of JAANYP010001810.1, forward strand.
ATTTATCAATTTATGTGTGCATAAAACTATGTCATTTAAAAATTGCACACAATTTTGAAAAAAATATTATCGTCAGAGTGTAGATGATATTCCTCCTGCAAATAAGCAAACAATCATTCAACTGAAATTCAGAAGAATGAATTAAAAAAAAAAAAAATTCAAACTCCCTGTAATCATCTAAATTTCTGTGTTAAACAGAAAAAAAAAAAATCAGGTCTAGAATTCCATTATCACGAAAGCTCAGGTTCTGCACTGACGTGTACAGAAACCATTTTACTAATCACGGGTTCCAATCTGAAGTGATCTGGAAACCATTTCACCTACAAAAAGAAAATTAGTGCCCTTTGGTATCCATTGCTTTTTGGATCCTTGCGGGTTAGGTTATTTAGGTACCCACTTTATCATAGGTTTATGTACCCATTTCATTATTATTTTAGGTTTAGGTACTCGCTTTTGAACAACTTTCGTTTGTTCACAATTAAAATCAGAAATTAAGTTCCTTTTTGACTCAATGAAATTTATATATGATTTAACAAAGATATGAGAATAAGAACGAACAGATTTATGTGAATGTTTCTTTCTGAAAATCTGCCCGGTACTGGCTTGTTTTTTTATGATACTTCATAGTCTTACAAGAGCACTTCTTGGAAGAATAAGTAGTATTAGCATAAACACAATATCTAGAAGATTCACCAACGTAAACCTTAACCGGAATTTTTACTCTGATTTTAGCTTTTCCTTAATCTATCTTTAGAATATATTTGAGTTTCAGATAGGAATACTGTTTAGTCTCTTGATTATGAAATGATTTTGAATCAGAAGCAACTGTTTTCACAAAATAAATATCATTATCAAGATCAAGTTCAAATTCTTCTTCATCTTAAACAATGGATTTTCTAATTATTGAAAATGAATTATTGTTATTTTCAAAAAGAAAGAACGAATCATGAGACTCAACACACTCGTTTTTACTTTCAGTAGATAACACAGAATGCTCAACTTTCTTATTTAAAGAAATTTTGGGACTTACATTATCCTTTAAACCATTTGAGACGGAACTCTTAATTGTTAACTGAGAAATTTGATTCTCTAAATCACTATTAACGATTAAGAATTTATCAACGTTTTCATATAACAATTCACTATCCTTTATGAAAATTGATGTTAAAGTTTGTTCTGCTCAACTGAAAGTGATAATTTTAACTCCTCTTCAAGATCAGAAAATTTTTTTTGAAGAGTGGAAAATTTCTCAAATTTATTTAATAAAGAATTTTGTTCATTGTGTAATGTCTGATAAAGTTTAACCTTAAGCTCATTTAATTTCTTAGACAAATAAGAATTATTTGACAAAAGATGTTAAACTTTTAAAGCATTCAGATAATTCTCACGTTTAATTTCTTTGTCAATTCAAAATTTGACATTTAAGCTCTTCTTCAGAAATTAAAACTTTATCTTTCTCTTCAAATGCATTAATCTTTAATTTCAAGGGATAAACTTCGATTACAACTTGAGTCTTTTTAAAAGTTGTTTGTGTCAGAAGACAATCAGACTCAGTAACTTTAACTAGTTAATTCAGCTATATCATTAGTTAACTTTGAAATTAGATTAGAATGAGATGAAAATTTTGAAGTAGTTATAACAATTCAGTATTTTCTCAGTCAAATATTTTAACATTATTGTTCGCACGAAATTTTTCTTCATTCATCTGAATCAAAACTGCAAAGTCATTCTTGCACGTTTTTCAGCATCTTCAGCTCTTGCAGTTAAGATTTGATATTCAACAAAACTTACGTGTGAAACCATAATTTCTGCATAAGAAATTTGAAGTGTTAGATTAAACAACAACTCAAATGAATAAGCTCAATATGAAATGCAAAACAAGCTTCAAAAATGGACCTGCGCATAAAAAAAAAATTCAAAATCAGAATAATATCTCAGTGAAATAATAAAATTTGAATTGAAATAATATCAAAATTAGGTCAAAGCCAGTAATCTTTGTGAAATAGTAAACTTTGAATTGAAAGAGAGATCGAGAGACAGTCAGAGTGAAATCGGGAAGTGAAGAAGGAAGAAGCAGACAAGCTAGCACAACATATGCCTAGGTTTTTACTTTTATTTGTTTATGTTTATTGTTGTTTTTTATTAGCCCATGATATTACTTGCATAATGGAAATCAAGAAAGCAAAGAGGCGAATACTAAAAATCAGATTTTTTCAAAAAAAATTAAGATTATCCGAAAATCCGAAAAATCATGAATTTGCTATATGAATTCGAATTTTGGATAATCCAAAATTTGGATAGCTTTGGATCGAATTTTCAGATCGGATACTTGGATTAAGATATTTTTGAACAGCCTTATGCAAAACAATATGCAAAAGTAAAACAAATGTTGTGCTCACAGGATGATACAAACCACCGTACTTAAAATTCTTTTACATATTTAACCAATTCATATTGACATATTTTCAAAACAAAAATAAACGAGTCAAAATTGATCACTTTTAGCATGCAAAAAATTTAAATTCCAATAACGATTTTTGTGACAAAACATATTTAACAAGTTTATGTTTGACATATTCTTCATTTTAGATCAGAGAAACTAGATTTTTTTTAAAGGTTTGTCTTCCTAACCATCTGTTTTATTTTTTGAAGCTAAATTTTGAATTGAGTGACTTAATCTAATTTATTTTTAACCATCACTTTTTATATGTGGACTCCATCAAAAAAGAACATGACATAAATTCCACTTATATGTTTGCTAATAAAATCAAATGAGGTTTTTTCAAGTTAATTAAAAGGGTTTATAAAGCAAACTTTTTCGTTGGAGGATTAAATAAAAACATGTAAAGTTGAAACTTTTTTATTATTCAAATTTCAAAACAATAATGGAGATACGATTTTTTTATTATGTAAGAATCTATTTTGATTATAAAAAGAATTAAATCAAACAAATAAAAAGAATTTATAAATAAATTGAGTTGTAGTTGATTTCAACTTTGGCAAGTTCACTACGTACCCTTCCTTCCAAAAGTGGGTTCAACTTTATCTAATACATGTGCAAACTTCTTTTCTTTCCCTATTTTCTTTTGCATTATGAAAGAAAAGGGTAGAAGCCAAAATCAGTAATATTATTTTTTTTATAATACAGTTTATATTTTAGAAATACCGGAAATTTGTAATTTACAAAATCTATTTTTGAAACCTTATATTTAAAGGTGTTTTCTAAAAAGTCGTGTTTTTATAGAAAACTAAAATGAAAAACGATCATGGTTTTCACAAAGACAAACACATTCTAACGTTACATTCCACGATACAATAAGAAAACGACGTGAAACAGGAGATTGGGAGTTTGGAAGGTGAAAGAAAGGGGGAAAGGAAGGATTGAAAGTTTTTCAAAACTATAAACACGCTCTAAAGTAGATTAGGAACAACGTTGAAGCTTAACTTCCTCATCTGTCTCTATCTTCTCAAAAATTCAGACCGACTGAAATCAGGAAGAATTTCAATCGTCGTCTCCTGCTCCTCTCATTTCCTTCATAAAAAACCTTGAAGACCACGTTTACATCAGTAATCCTTCATTTTCATCTTTTCTTCTTCATTTGCTTTCCTTCCTATACTGATAACACAACGTAATCTTCATGTATCGATAGCCAAAGCATTTATTAAAATCTGTCTTTAAAAGGAATATGAAATTAATTAAATACCATGTATCTCATTTTTAAGATCTAAACCTTGTATATTTTAATTTGTAATTTTAATATTAATAGACAAAAATTGAAAAATATAATATTACCCTATAAATGATGTTTAAATCAAGTGTCCCTACCATGGGCTCATTTTTATCTTTTAACCAAACAGCATTCAGTATTTGATTACACTCACGAGGTTAATTATAAATGAAGTCTCACCAAAATATCAATAATGTATCACTAGATGTTTGTATTTGACATTAGTCATGCATGCACATTTTGCCATTTTCTTTCTTTCATTCTTTTTTTTTTCCCATCTGTCTTTTGAATTTCATATTTAGCTTGTTTAATCAAGACAAAACACTTTTTCTTATTTTATACAGGGTTAAGCATTATTTTACCAACTATTAGATTTGTCTCACTTAACGATTAAAAACCATTATTTATACACATTTAACCATTAGATTTTAATTGATCTTTATTTTGATAAAATGATTAAAGTCTAATGACTAGATTTGTATAAATCTGATAGTTAGTGGCTAAATATGTGTAATTTTAGTAGCTAAATATGTACTAACTAAAGTTTACTAAATGTGTATCTATATGTGTACGTATCTACTAGATGGTTGAACAAATATATACTTAACACTACTAGAAAACATGTTGTTACCGGAGGGATGAATCCGTCGGTAATCCCTCGGTAACGTAATTTACCGACGGTTTGCCGAGTACCGGTATCGGTTACAAATATGTTGGTACATCCGGTGTAACGACAACAGTCTAGTTTTGTTATTGATAGTGTATTGCAAGAGATAGGGTCTTGTTAATGCAATGGCTTGATAAGTTCATGATTGCATGATAAGAACTTATGGTGATAAGTTCATGAGGCTATGAACTTAGGAGAATAAGTTCTTAAGGCATAGGCTCAAGAACTTATGAGAATAAGTTCTTAAGGCATAGGCCACGAACTTAGGTCACCTAAGTTAATGAGAATAAGTTCTTAAGGCATAGGCTCAAGAAATTTATGAGAATAAGTTCTTAAGGCATAGGCCACGAACTTAGGTCACCTAAGTTCATGAGAATAAGTTCTTAAGGCATAGGCTCAAGAACTTATGAAAATAAGTTCTTGAGGAGGTCCTGAACTTAAGGAGGCTAAGTTCTTATGAGAATAAGTTCTTAAGGAGGTCACGAACTTAAGGTGGCTAAGTTCGTGGAGGAGCGTCATGCACGAACACGAACTTAAGGGTTATATAATAAACTTAACATTGTGAATTCAGTATCTTTGAAGGCTCAGAAGTTCTGTCGAACTTTAGAGCAAACAGAGCATTCGAAGCTCAGAAAATCTGACTGCACACGATTTTGAGAGCTGAGGTAAAGCGACTATCAGAGAAATACGATTTCAGAGTTTGTATCAGTGCACGTACGAACTAGAAGCGATTTCAGAGAATTTTAGGAGCGATACATCGTGTGCGGTCGGTATCATATCGGCTGGCATCATGTTTGGCTCCGTGTTCTGCACGTGATCGATCCGTTAAGCGTCAAACAAGGATTCCGCACTCGTTGGACATCGTCGCGCCTTGATCCGATCCGTAGACGTGGTGACTTTACAAAATATTTGGTCGGTAACGAGTAATACCAATGGATTTACCGATAGAAATAATTTACAGACTGTTTACCCAGGGTATATTTACCGACGAAATACCGAGGGAATTTACCGACGGATTAGTGAGGGACAACATTACCGACGGATTAACGAGAAAAACTAATGTCAAGGAATTAGTGAGAGACACCATTACCAATGGATTAACGAGAAAAACTAATACCGAGGGATTACCGAGCATACTCATTGCCAACGGTGTACCAATGTTATTTACCGACGACATGCTAATGGCTTTCCGATGGCTTACCGACGAATTTTTGAGAAAATACCAAGGGATAACTGCATTCTACCTGTTTTTTTAATTATTTCATGTATTTTTTAATCAATAACTGTAATAATCCAGTAATCCAATACCACTACAAAATCAAAAAAAAAATTTATTAACATCCTAATTTAGTAGAATTCATCGGTAACGTTCCGATGCCATTAACATACTTGTATCAAAACAACATTCAAATATAGAATTCGACAACATCATGAACAAAAGTTAACCAAGCATCCTAAATGTTAATAAAGTTTAGTCAAACAACAATTTCTATTGAGAGGAACGTGATAAAATTGATATTAAGTTAGCTAGCACTACGTCATTTAACAATTTAAAGCGTTCATACATTTCCCGTTTTTGATATTCCAAATGTGTCTCCGTCTCTTGCTTCGTCTCCTTCTTCTGCTCTTCCATGTGTGCTTCAATTTCTTAATCTTTTCCGCCAACAAGCGTCGAACCTATAAATAATAAACATAGATAATATGGTTACCACTGAAATACTTGAAATGAAACATCAATTATAGTCTAGATAGTTCCAATACTTCTACACAATTGTAAGTAACCCAATCCTAAACAACGATTTTGACGGTATATAGACGTTGTATGCGATTAATGTAGGAGATGACAACTATTGTAACAACCTGAATTACGATTAACATTTTAGCACATTATGCACCTAAATGAAAGCTAAATCATGATCAAACAGTTACATATATATGAACAATGCTACAGATCTTTCTATCTTTTATTCAATTTAAAAGGGTTGTTGCTGATCTTTGGTTGTTATTGTGGCAATCGAAACACACACAAATGGCATCACTTTACTAATTCATGCATATATGTTTTATATCTACCGGCTGATGCATGTTGTTTCCTGTCTCTCTATTTTAATTCAAGCAGCACACACTCTTAAGTGTTTAGATGAAACTAACTTACGTCTCAAATTTGATTATTCAAAGTCAAATATTGCAATAAAGACACTTTAATACATAAAAAATAAGATTTAGCAATGAGATATGAAAAATTAATATTATTTTGGTGTTTTCTAAGTATTTATGATGTGTTGCTAAAAGAATCATCGAAATCCGACATCAATTGAAAGTTTGTTGATAAAATATGGAATTACTGCATTGTTGATTGATGTTTTGTGCAGAATTTTGTCATAATCAGAAATTACATATTTGAAATATTATCAAGCCTAGGGGTGTTTTCTTATCAAACAAATAACTTCCTAGAGTTTGCAAGTTGAGTTTATGTGTTTTGGTTCACATTTTGGTAAGTTAGGTATATTGAGTTTGAACCAACCACTTAGATATTTATTTGATTATGTTTGGAACAGATTTGAGGATTTGACTACTTTCCTTGTCTTATTTCTAAAATTGGAGCCAAATAGGTGATTAATGTATGATTATGAATGATAATAAACTAATAAATAACACAACATCAAGTATGTTTTTAGATTCAACCTTTAATTAAAGTCTAATTGACTAGTACAAACTTGCTGCAAAAGACAAAATCTCACTGAAGTGCATAATGTGCAAGTAATGTGCTAAATTGCAATTGTAACTGTAAAACAACAAACAATCTAGTATTTGTTGATATCCTACCCTCAAAGCATCTCTACTAGACATATATAAAGTTGATTGCTTACCTAAAATGTCACTTTAATTCAAAATTTCAAAGGTGAACATATAAACTCAAAATTACGATTAAAACGAATGCATAGCATCACTAGAATTGAAAGGAACCATCAAATGCGGTCTAGGTGGCTCCAATACTTCTAAATAGTTACAAGATAATTCAATCCTAAAGAAAGATGACAGATAAGAAAGACTTTTAAAGTACACTGCTTTTATATGCAATTGACATGGTAAACGACAATATAACTCTAAAACTTTAACATTTGTTCTTTTCAGGTAACTTTTTACTTAAAATATTTTCAGTTATTAAATTCAAAGTTGTCACACCCTGCTTTAAAATATTTAAATTCAAAGTTGTCACACCATAATCGTAACGAACGACCACTACATGGACGTTTTCAGAAAAATATATTCATAAAACTTTAAAATATTTAATTGTTTTACATAGCCCGAATCAATGAAGAGTATTTCGCCGGATACAGAGATTTAAATACATAACTGGATTAACAAAAATGATGCAAATAAATCTTCGAGTTTGAAATGATGCGACTCCAAAATGAACGGAAGCCTTGGAATGCTTCCGATAAATGCGCATGTCTTAATTACCTGAAAATATATGCTAAAATACGTCAACAAATTGTTGTTGAGCTCATAGGTTTACGCGAAAAGACCAATTGTATGGACATTAACAGGTGAGTTGAATTTATAAAACATAAATTCCATGTATGTATTACATATAAATCATCATGCAACCGAAGCTTAATTATATGAGTTTGTCCTGTGCAGTATTCCCGAATGTAATACCGTGTGTTAAATATATATGCATTCCGCTGTTAGCCGGTTAAGACTAACCCGAATGGGGGACATGACTCCCGATAGATCTATCCACAATATATTCGCACTTACTAATAAATGTAATTAACGGTTCATGATATGAGGGTTGATGGATCCACATGTGTAATACATATAAGAAATAAATAGTTTTGATGTCCATATGAAAATAGAGCATGTATTTCCACCCAATAGATAGTGAAAATAGGGGCTATGAAGACTCACCGTAAATTGACGGTAAAATCGACCGTAAAAATGACAGTTTGCGTTGTTGATGAGAGATGACATCGGACGCGTTTAACCGAGTACTAAATGATATGAGGGACTTAATAATTCCCATATATATATATATATATATATATATATATATATGTATATATATATATATATATATATATATATATATATATATATATATATATATATATATATATATATATATATATATATATATATATATATATATATATATATATATATATATATATATATATATATATATATATATATATATATATATATATATATATAGCTTTTTATGCTTTAAATCACCTAACTATACAAATTTATAAATAAAACCCACTTAAAACGTCAAGTTTATAATATATATATATATATTATACATATATATATATATATATATATATATTATATATATATATATATATATATATATGTAGGTCCCGAGAGGTTCCCAAAGTATATAGCTTTAAGCTGTAGAGGGGGGGTGGGGGGGGGGGGGGGGAATACAGCTATTTAAAAACTACACACTATTTTCTCAATGTTTTTATGTATTATCAACAAGTTGTTAATTACAAACAAGCTTGAGTGCGGAAAGGTTCAAGCTGAGATGACAGATACAACAGTATGTTCACTAGTCTAAGACAGACTCAAACTAGTTTACAATGAATACACTCACTAAGAAGCACTCACTGTGTTTACAAGACTTAGATGGACAGCTTATGTAGAACAGCTTAGACACAAAGAAACTGTATTACACAGGCAGGCTTGCATGCATGAAAAACACACTTGCACGTTCACTCTTGGCTTCAGCACTTAGCTTTTGGCTTAATCTTTCTGTCCTTAGAAGCTTCCTTTTATACTCACTCAGAGGATCTAAGAGAAGTTTCTTCATTGGACGAAATGAAAAAGGAGAAGTCTTGTTGAAAAGACAACATAACCTTTTCTGCACTTTTTGAAAAGCAGACTTGTCTTCTTGTGTGCAGAACTTTTGTCTTTTCACTTTGTCTACTGTTGCATTGCCTTTAACTAAATAAGGAATGTCAACTTTGCGTCTTTCTTCCTTGTAAAGGCCTATTTTGATATAAGAAAAAGGTCTGTCACCCTTTTTCAAATAACCTTTTGTCTTCATGTAACAGAACAGCTTGGGCAGGCTGAGCAGTTCTGATTTCCACTTTGTCTTCGACTTTGTAAACTGATCTTGTAGTGAAATACAGTACATGAGGACTTGGAAACACATTCCATAAAGTGTTTAGTCTGTTCACAAAGAACAGGTTCTGTTCACAAAGAACAGAACACCTGTAAACTGCCCAAGCTGCTCATCAGTGTAGAGCAGCGTAGACAGTTTATGTCCAGCCTGTTCAGCAGACTGAACAGCTTGGGCAAAACTGTCTTTGTTGCAACACATGCAACACATAGAACAGCTTTAGGCTGATATTGCAAATCTTTTTCAGGTTTCAATAAGGCATATAACAGGCCTTAAATTCAACCTTCAAAAGCATCAACAGGTTTGATTAACAATCTCCCCCTCAGATGCAGAACAGGTTTGACTGAGGCCTTTTTGTGCCTAACAATCTCCCCCTATTTGCAATAACCTGTCTAAGCTGGTCTTATCAAAAGTCACTATATATTTTTACAGTACATTTGTTGAAATAGAATTACAACATCAACATAAAGTAAAAGATCAGTTTATATATACACTGATTTTTTATTACATTAGAACAACACATGTTCTTACAAAAGTACAACTAATGTACAAATGTATATTACAACTAATGTAAAATAGAAAATTACAACTTATGTAATTAAAGTACAACTAATGTACATTGGACTGTTTTTGTTGGGAACAGATAATGGTAAGCCTGTCCAACTAATGGACAGCTTCCATTCTTCACCTGCCCAGATGGCAGATGGACTTCATCACACTGGAGGGGGAACCTGAAACATCTTTTCCAGCTCTTCCCTTGTATCCTCAAGTTCTTGAACTTCACTTCTTATTATCATGAACTTGGGATCATCAAGTTCACCTCTTTCAAAGAAGCCTCTGAGCTGATCCCAGACGGCTGCTCTCCACTTACTAGACTTCCTGAATGAAACTGCAAGTCTGAAGGCCACAAGTTGTCTCAGATCCACTTTGTATAGATCTGATGCTCTCTGAAAGCATTTCTTCTGAGTTAAGGGATCCACAAAGAATGCCCCCAGCTCAGGCTCTTCAATAATCTTGCCATCTTCAAACTCTATTCCACTAGGCAGGCTGTGATCAACTCCCTTCATTTCAATGGCATAATCGCCTTGTTCAATCAGTGCAAGGAGTTGTTCCAACTCAGTGTCCTTCCTTGTCCTCCTGGCCTTAATTTTTGGATGTGTCACAAAGACACCTTCACTTACTTCTTTAGAGATCAGGCCAAGGTTCTTTACTCTCTCCATCAGTTTCTTGACATATGCCCTGATTGTCTTAGCCGAATCTGACTTTGATTCACTCAGAGCAACTGCCAGCTCAATCCATTCTCTGTACCCCATCTGTGCTACGTCAGTGTAGTCATATGTTTCCAATTCAGGGCCTGTTGCACCCATCCTTGTTATTTTCAACTTCCACTGACTGTCTTTTCTTGATATAGGGACAGCTTTGACAATTGCTTCCTTGGCAAGCCTTCTTTCAGCAACATCTTGAAATTTTTTCTTTGCCAGGTTGTCAAAATGGTACTGAGCTCTTGCATGAGGCACTGTAGGCTTGGTCACTGAGACCAGAGTACCTTTTTCTTTTTCTGCTTCCTTCTCCCCTGCTGATCCCTTAGCAGCTTCCAATATTTTCTTTTGCACTTCCAGAGTAGACATTTTAACTTTCTTTGCTTCTTGAAGTGCAAATGATTTGGCAGCTTTGGCAGATTCTTCTTCTTTTCTAAGAACTTTCAGGGCTTGAAGCTGTTCTTCTCTAAACTCAAAATATTTGTGCATAGGAAGACCCATTTCTTTGGCCCTGGCTTTGTGGAATTTGATTTCTGCTGCTTTCTGCTGTATGGGATCATCTTCTGCTATTTCTTTTCCTTTAGCTGCTGTAGTGGTAGCAGCTTCAGGACTTTCCTCCTCTTCTTCTTCTTCCTCTAAGATCAGATGCCTCCTTCTGCTGCTTGGACTGCCCTCAGGAATAGATTCCCCCCCTTAGACTGAGCAGGGATTGGAGATTCAACCTGAGTAGACTGAGCAGCATGAGAGGCACCTTCCAGTGTACCTGTTGAAGCTCCTGCTTGTTGACCAGTTTGTGCTGCAGGCACTGGTTTCTCCTTAGGAGAAGAAGTTTTCTCCCCCTTAGACTTAGTCTTAGAGGCAGACGACTTCTCTCCCTTTGAAGGAGATGGACCAGCACCTTCAACACCCGGTCTGCCTGAAGATACAAAGTCATCAGGCTTGCCAGCAGTTTTGGCAGTAGGCCTAAGGGCAACAAGGCTATTCACTAAGAAAGCCAAATTGTCCTTGACCTCTGCAAGCTGGGAAAGACAGGTTTGAAGAGAAGAGGACTGTGTATCAGCAAGGGAGGTCAGCTTAACAATGTTTTCCCTATCAGACTCAGTGAACAGCAAACTTTGAAGCTGTGCAAGATGTAATTCGAGAGAATCTTGCACATCAGCAAGGTTTGATGACATAGAATTAGATAGAGAGCCAATTAGTGTGGTCAAGCTGGTCAGAGTGGCAGGAAGAGTAGAATTGCAAGAAGTGAGGAGAGATGACAGCTGTTGCGAAATAGCTGTCATTGAGGACACAGAGTCCTGTTGTAGGGAAAGAATGGAGGAGAGGGAGGTGGACACATTTTGCAGCTGAGCAGTGAGTGCTAACAGCTGTTGAGAATTATCTGTTTGTGGAGTGGTAGGGAAGGAGTCTTTGAACGAATCAAAGAATCCCTTAAGCTGTTCAGACACAGAGTCTGAAATAATGGAGGGTAGAGAGGTCATAGCAGTTTCCAAAGAACAAACTTTGTTGGTCAGCAGAGAAAGTTGATCCTTCAAAGGTAGGTCTTTAGGAGATGGAGGTGTATGGGTGGACTGTTTAGAGTGGGTAGATGGAGAAGATGATGATGAGGCTGGTGTATGTGGATGTGATGGAGAGGGAAGAGGAACGGTTTAAAGAAGCTCCATAGCCTGGGCAAAAGTAATGTGGCCCAGCTTGGAGGGGTCAAAGGGTCCTTCAGCAGCGGCTGTAGCTGCATCACCAGGAGAAGGGGTTGGTGTTAGGGGCCTTTCAGATGCTGCTTGTGCTGCAACATCCTCATGAAGACCAGGGGTGGTTCCCTCTGCAGTGCCTTGGTGTAAAAGCACCTCATCATTGTGAGATGGGATATGCATTTCAACATCAGCAGTGGTGAAACCTGCTGATGGAGTTTTCATGGAGGGAGCAGCCTCACCAGAGGGATGGTATGATCCCTGAGGTTCATCAGCTTGGGTTGTTGGTCCCTCAGCAGCTGCTTGGTGTAGAACAGCTGTATCATGGGGAGCAGAAGTTTGAGGCTGAGCTGCTGATTGGTCTATACCAGCAGCGTGGGCACCTCGTGCAGACTCAGGGTGTGAGGAGATTTGAGTGGGGGACAGTGTGGACTCAGTATGGAGTGGAGAGGACTCTTGTCTTTCAATATCCTCAACCTGTTGGGAGGCTGGGATAGTTGATGTGGCTATCTCCGTTTGTACAACTGGTTCCTGTTGGGAGGAACCAGAGGGTCTAGGCTGACTCTGGGTAGACTCAGATTGGAGTGAAGCATGCTCCAATTGGGCTGAACCTTCTCCTAATATAGGAGAGGCAGCAGGGGTTGCTTCTTTTACAACTGAACCCTGTTGGGAGGGAACAGAGGAGGTGGTTGTTCTGGCTGGTTTCTTTTTGGAGATGGATTTTTGTTGATAGTGAAAGGATGAAGTGGGTAATTGTGGAGAGGAGATGAGGGGTTCAGACTGGACAGGTTTTGAGACTGGGTCAGAAATAGGTGGGTTGGCCTGTTCCATAGTCTCAGGTGCCACAGAGGCTTGAGGTTCAACAAATGAACCAGGGTGAGGAGTCTGCTCCCCCTCAGCCACAGAGGCTAAAGGTTCAGACTCAGTCTGAGCTGTAAGTGGGGGACAACTCCTTCCTGAATAAAGTAGCTCCAATTTTGGGTTCTGCTACACCACAGAAGCGTAGCAGATTTCCCATTTGTTCATCCTCAGCTTGAGGCATGTCATAAGTTTCAGCAGTTGGAAGATGAAGCACCTCCCTGAGAAGATCAGTACTAATCTCAATGGTCTGAGTCCCATTGAGAATAGTACCCTTGATGACTTTGGTGTTGGGGTTGTAGGCACAGGTGTACCAGAACTCATACACCATCTCCTGATACAGGACACCAGGGGATGCAGTCATTGCATAGTTCAACGGATGAACTTTTAAGAACTCCACCATTTCTTCATACCCTTTTCCCACATAGTTCTTGGGTATGGTCAGATTTGCAATGTAGTTGGTGTGTTTGATGGTCAGCAGTGTGGTGACTGATGAGTGTTTGACAACATCATCACCAACGAACACTGGAAGAAGGGGATTAGGTCTGTGAGCCATTTGGGAAGTTTTGAGGTTGGAGAAGCAAAAGACACTTAGTCGATTTTTAGGGTTCTTGAGGATTTCTGGAAATGATGAGGAAGACGAAGATGAAACAGTAGTTGGGTATTTATAGGATTTGAATGTGAGTGTGTATGAGAGAGAAGGTTTGGGCGGTTGATTTGAAAAGGCCGTTAACGGAAAACGGAACGGTTGTCCATGTCAGACCGTTTGTCAGACCACTTGAGCCCTTTTTAATCACTAACACACGTAACCCACATTATCCGCAGTAATTAAGTTAAATAAAACATAAATTAAGTAACTTAAGTTTGAAGAAAGGTAATTAAAACTGTTGGTCCAAGCTGTTTGTCAAACCTGTGATGAGCAGAGTCATCACAAGCTGTGCATTCTTCAAGCTGTTCATTCCTCAAACTGTGCCTTCAGCCTGCTCTCTTTTGTAAGAACAGGTTAAGTTCAATAGGTGAACAGGTTACAAGACAATGGCTTGTAAGACAGTGTGCAGGAGTGAACAGGGTGAAGATTGGACCATCAGAGCAGGCTGGACGAGTAAACTGTTTTTGTTCAGCCTATTGTGTGCTCAAGCTGTTCAAGTTTTTCAGACAAATGACTAAGTACAGAACATGTAAAACCTGTTCTGTCTAAGCTGTTCAGAGAAACTTGAGCAGTGTGAAACACACAAATTCTTAGACCTTTGAGAAACACTTAGTCACTCTTGTTTAACATGCCCAGCTTGCTTACAAGGTAATTAAACCTATTTTCATCAAGAGGTTTGGTGAAAATGTCTGCAAGCTGTTCATTAGTGGAAATAAAACTTACCTCCACATTACCTTTCTAAATGTGATCCCTGATGAAGTGATGTCTGACTTCAATATGCTTTGTTCTAGAATGAAATACTGGATTGTTGGAAATGGCTATGGCACTTGTGTTATCACATAGAATAGGAAGTTTCCTATACACAAGTCCATAATCTTCAAGCTGATGCTGCATCCACAGGATCTGCCCACAGTAGCTTCCAGCAGCAATGTACTCAACTTCAGCAGTAGAAGTAGACACAGAGTTCTGCTTCTTGCTGCACCAACTTATCAACTTACCACCAAGGAGTTGACATCCACCTGTTGTGCTTTTCCTGTCTAGCCTGCAGCCTGCAAAATCAGAATCTGAATAACCTGTTAGTTCAAGGCTTGAATCTTTGGGATACCAAAGACCCAAACCTAGTGTACCCTTCAGGTATCTGAAGATTCTTTTAACAGCAGCTAGATGAGATTCTTTTGGATCAGCTTGAAACCTAGCACACAGACAGGTAGCAAACATAATATCAGGTCTACTAGCAGTTAAGTATAGCAAGCTCCCAATCATGCCTCTGTAAGTTGTTACTGAAACAGCTTTGCCACTGGCATCAGCATCCAATTTTACATTGGTTGCCATTGGGGTTTTAATAGGAGAACTTTGATCAAATTTGAACTTTTTCAAAAGATCTAAAGTGTACTTACTTTGATTTATAAAAATTCCAGTTGAGGTTTGTTTAACCTATAATCCTAAAAAGAAAGTTAGTTCTCCCATCATACTGATTTCATACTTGGATTTCATGAGTAATGAAAAATTCTTGCACAACTGCTCATTAGTAGAACCAAATATTATGTCATCCACATAAATTTGAACAAGCATAATATCAGACTTCACCTTCTTTATGAACAGTGTGGTATCCACTTTACCTCTGGAATACCCATTGCTCATAAGGAAATCAGTAAGAGTGTCATACCAGGCTCTAGGGGCTTGTTTGAGACCATAGAGAGCTTTGTCCAACTTATAGACAAAACCTTGATGTTTTTCATTTTCAAAACCTGGAGGCTGCTTGACATAAACTTCTTCTTGCAGCTTCCCATTTAAAAATGCACTCTTCACATCCATTTGAAATACCTTAATGCTCTTATGAGCAGCATAGGCTAGATACAAACGAATTGCTTCTAGCCTGGCCACAGGAGCAAATGTTTCATCATAATCAATTCCTTCCTCCTGTCTGTAGCCCTGAGCAACCAGTCTAGCCTTATTTCTAATGACATGACCTTGCTCATCCATCTTATTTCTGAAAACCCATTTGGTGCCAATTATGGTTTTACCTTTAGGAGCAGGGACCAGTTTCCATACATTGTTTCTCTCAAACTGATTGAGCTCTTCTTGCATGGCAGTGATCCAATTGGCATCTTTTAGTGCTTCATCCACTTTCTTTGGCTCCATCAGTGAAACAAAACTAGAGAACATACAAAAGTTCCCTAAGCTGTCCCACCGTGTTTGTACCCCTTTGTTGATGTCACCAATTATTTGATCATTGGGGTGACACCTGATCCACTTAGGATCATTTTTCAATGATGATTCACATGAGTTGTTAAAATCTTCAGCAGGTCCTGTTGAACAACTCTCAAGATTTTCAGACACACTGTTGTCTTGAGCCTGTTCACTTGTTGAACATGTCTGACCACTGTTGAACATATCAGCAGTAGAACTGGGAAAATCAGCATTGATAGGTTCAGGACATGCAGTTGTAATTAAGTCAGTACACTTATTCACACAGGGTGTATTGACATAATCATCATCATGCCCATCATGATTAACAGGTTCCACACTGGGTGTAGTGGAAGCTTTTGAGTCCTCTTCATTGTTTGAATGCATGAGATCATCAAAGTTAAGTTCTCCTGGAACTGATTTAGGGACAGCTTTGGTGGAAGCATTCTTGGACTCTTCAAAGGTGACATTGATAGATTCATCTATCACATTTCTTTTGTTGTTGTATACTCTGTAGGCTTTGGAGATAGCAGAGTAGCCAACAAACACACCTTCATCAGCTTTTGGTTCAAACTTTGACAGTTGAACCCCTTGATTCAGAATGAAGCAGGGACACCCAAACACATGGAAGTAACTGACATTTGGCTTCCTCCTTTTGAGCAGCTCATAGGGAGTCTTGTTGAACCTTTTCACCACTAAGGATCTGTTTTGGGTGAAGCAGGCAGTGTTAACAGCTTCAGCCCAGAATGATGAAGGTAAACCTGATGCACACATCATGGTTCTAGCAGCTTCAATGAGAGTTCGGTTTCTCCTTTCAGCAACTCCATTTTGTTGTGGAGTTCTTACAGCTGAAAAGTTTTGAGTGATTCCTTTCTCTTCACAGAAGTCTTCAAGAGTACTGATTCTGAATTCAGTACCATGATCACTTCTAAGCTGCTTCACTTGGGCAGAGTTCAGCATTTCCATCTTTTTCACAAATCCAATAATTTCTCTAGCAGCCTCTCCTTTGCTCTTCAGAAAGATTACCCATGTGTACCTGGAGAACTCATCAACCATTACTAGAGTGTATCTTCTTCCTCCTAGACTTGGGACATTTACAGGTCCAAACAAGTCCATGTGGATTAAGAAGAGTGGAGTATCAATAGAGAAGTTATGTTTGGATTTAAAAGATGATTTTCTCTACTTGCCTTTCTCACAAGCTGTGCAGAGTTTGTCTTTAACAAAGGTCATAGAAGGCAAACCTGTCACTAACTCTTTCTTACAGAGTTTATTGATGTTCTTGAATTTCAGATGTGACAGCCTTTTGTGCCATAACCAGTTTAAGTATGCATTTGTTCTTGTGAGAAAGCAGGTTTCAGTTGTGGGATCAGCAGATTGCATGTCCACAACATATACACCTTTCTTTCGTTGAGCACATAGCACAACTTTGCCTTGGGGATCCAATATGTAACCCAGGTGCTCATCAAAATTAACCTTGTAGCCAGCATCACACAGTTGGCTTATGCTGACCAGGTTATGTTTTAGCCCAACCACATAGGCTACTCTTTTGAACACTGCATCACCAGCTTTAAGGGTTCCATATCCCTCAGTAGATCCCTGTACATTGTCACCAAATGTGAAGAAGTTGAGTCCTTTGAATTTTGTTGCACCAAAAACCCTTGAAATGTTGCAAGAATACAAAGTTGAAATTTTGGTGTTCTTGGGAACCTTGTGGCCGGATTCAAAGAGAGGAGAGAAAGAGAGTTTGTTGTTTAGATGGTGTGAACAAAATCAAAAAGTTGGTCTCTATTTAGATAGAAAAAGTGGTCATCAAATGGAGGTGGAATGTGATCTTGGTTGAAATGAAAGAGTTCGATGAATGAGGATTTGATTTTGATGTGTTATGGTGTTTGATATTAAAAAATTGAAGTAAAAAACTATGATGTTCTATGTATAGGGCCGGCCATGTGAGGTATTTATGAAGTATTTTCATTTTTTTTATAAATGTATTTAGGATGTATTCTTGTATTTCCCTTTTTATGTAAATTCATAAATACTTTTGAATGCATTTGTTTAATGAATAGTTTTAGTCTTGCATAATTAATGTTATGTAAGTGTATTAATGTATGATTAATGTTACTAATCTTAATTTAATTATGTACTTAGTTGAATTAATTCATCATATCGCAAATCGATCGAATTAATTAATTTGCCGATTAATCGCACCGATGAAATTGTTTCTAATTGACTTGAATTTCCTTATGAACTTTGTTAATCATCTTGATTAATTGTTAATGACCACTGATTAGGTTATAAGTTGGTAATAAATACTAATTAGGTCATAGTTGCTAACCTGGATTTGTGCCGGATGTTACAGTCTCCCCCTGTTAGGGGAATTTCGTCCTGAAATTTTATCTTGTTTCCTCAGGGGTCTTGTTACTTAAGATTTGGTGAGTGTATCTTTGGTTAAACTGGCCTTTGCACGTCTAAGTGAATTCTATTCCATGTCTAGAATTCCATTTGATCTTAACGATGGATATTCGACTGTGCTTCACCCCTTTGACCTTATGGTCCATGGTTTCCACGGGTTGTTCAATGAAGTTCAACTTATCATCTGGTTCCAGTTCATCCATGGGTATGACGAGTGTTTCATTAGACAGACACTTCTTAAGGTTGGACACGTGGAAGGTATTGTGCACGTTGCTAAGCTCTGGTGGTAGCTTTAGACGATAAGCTACTAGTCCAATTCTTTTTAAGACCTTGAATTGTCCAATGTAACTAGGATTCTGTTATCCTTGTTTCCCCAATCGTATCACGCCATTCCCTGGCGAGACTTTCATCGATACCCTTTCTCCTTATTGAAACTCAATGGATTTTCTCCTTACGTCTGCATAACTTTTTCGACAATCACGGGCAACTTTTAGTCGGTTCCATATCTGTACTATCTTTTTGGTAGTTTCGTGAATGATCTTAGGGCCGGTAATTTGGCTATCCCCTACTTCTACCCAACAAATCGGCGATCGACAATTTCGCCCGTAGAGTGCCTCAAACGGAGCAGCTTTAATGCTCGAGTGATAGCTATTGTTGTACGATAAAATACTAAGGGCCAATGAGTATCCCAACACTTCCCAAAATCCATCACACAGACTCTTAACGTATGTTCTAGGGTTTGGATCATTCTTTCATTCTGACCATCGGTCTGAGGGTGATATGTGGTACTCATGTCCAAGTTTGTACCCAAAGCTTGCTGTAACGATTGCAAAAATCTAGATGTAAATCTGCTATCCGTATCCGAAATGATTGAAATAGGCACTCCGTGTCCGGAGACGACTTTCTTGAGGTACGTTTGGACTAGCTTATTCATCTTGTTGTTCTCCTTGATTGGTAGGATTGCGTAGATTTTGTTAGGCGGTCGACTATTACCCACGTGGTTTCTGATGTTTTGTCTTAACTTTGGAGCATGTTAGGAATTTGCTGACATATGTGGCAATGTTAGCCTTCATGTTAGGCAACCAGTATAGCTCCTTGAGGTCCTGATACATTTTTTCAGATCCGGGGTGAACGACATATCTTGATTTGTTTCCGTCATCCATAACCGGCTTTCTTACTCCACCAAAACAGTGTAATCAGACTCTATTCATGAAGTATCGAATTTCATTAGTCCTTATCCCAAACTATTTATCCATCCCTTGCAGGGCTTCATTTTTCATATTTTCCTCCTTAACAGCTTCTACTTGTGCATCATGAACTAAGGAAGGAAGGTTTCGTTGAATGGTCATAACTAGGACTCGTACTCTTAACGGCTTAGCTCGTTCCTTTCGGCTCTGAGCGTCTACAACCACATTAGCTTTTCCCCGGGTGATAACGATGTTCACAGTTGTAATCACTTAATTGCTCCATCCAATGACGCTACCTCATATTCAACTCTTTCTGGTACAAGATGTGTTGGAGGTTCTTATGGTCTGTGAATATAGTACACTTCGTACCGTACAACTAATGTCTCCAAGTCTTAAGGACAAAAACTACTGCTCCTAGCTCTAAATCATGCATTGTGTAATTCACCTCATGAACCTTAAGTTGTTGTGAAGCATAAGCTATGACCTTATCTTTCTACATCAACCCATTGTGTGAAGCGTCATAGTAATCTATAAATTTCTCGCTTTTCTCGGGTAAGGACAAAATAGGCGCGCTGCATAGTTTGTGCTTTAATAAATGAAATGATGTTTCCTGATCCTCGGCCCAATCATACTTAATGTCTTTTAGAGATCCGGTGATCTTTGAGAAACTTTTGATAATTGCCTATAATAAGCGGCAACTGTTAAGGACTGACGTATCTCTACGAGGGTTCTAGGAGTTGACCAAAACCTGATAGCCTTGATCTTTGCGGGGTCGACTTGGATTCCTTTACTATTGATCACGTGACCGAGGGATTTCACCTCTCTTATCCAAAAGTCAAACTTAGAAAGATTGGCATATAGTTGTTCTTTCTCATACAACTCCAGAATTAGTCTTAAATGTTGCTCGTGCTTCTCCTTGTTTCGTGAGTAGATTAAGATGTCATTTATGAAGACAATCACGAATTTGTCTAGATAAGGTTTGCACATCCGATTCATGAGTTCCATGAATATTGTTGGGACATTGGTTAATCCAAATGGCATTACTAGGAATTTATGATGACCGTAACGGGATCTGAAGGCTGTCTTCGAAATATCTTCCTTGCGACTCTAACCAGATGATAACCAGAACACAGGTCGATCTTCGAATAGAAGCTTGATCCTTGGAGTTGGTCAAACAAGTCATCGATCCTTGGGAGTGGGTACCGGTTCTTTTAGCTTATTTAGCTCCTGGTAATCGATACACATTCAGAAGGTTCCATCCTTCTTTTTTATGAACAATATTGGAGCTCCCCAAAGTGAGGAACTTGGTTTGTTAAACCCTTTATCTAAGAGCTCCTGCAGCTGGTTTGGACAACTTCTACATAACTTATAGGTTAATCGGTATGGTGCTCGAGCCACTGGTGTAGCACCTAACACTAGGCCGATTTTGAATTCGACTTTCCCCGATGGTGGGAGCCCAGGGATGTGTTCTGGAAAAACTTTGGGGTAATCACAAATAATAGGAATATCTTCGAGTCGCTTCTCCTTCGGCTCCTTCTCTGTCAACACTTCAGGGTCCTAATGCTGGAGATGATGCTTACTTTGGATAGTAAGGACCTTCTTATCGGCTAAGGGTATGTGAACCGTCTTCTTGTTGCACACTATTTCCGCATGGTTTTTCGATAACCAATCCATGCCTATAACCACGTCAAACCTCCCCAATTTGACGGGCAACAAGTCTTTTTCAAAGATTTGGCCTACTAATTCTAAGGAGCATCCTCGACTTATATTATTTGTCTTAAGCGTCTTACTGCCATTAACCTCAATAGTATAAGTGGCACTTACTGGCGTAAGAATGACATTTATTTGTTCAGTAAACTATAAATCTCCTATCAACACAAGTATCAAATAGTAGAAATGCATAAGTGGTATCTAATGGGGTAAGAGGATAAGACTATGGGTTTGAAATTTCTTAGGCAGATAGTCATAGCTATATCTCCTCATACGCAGAGTTGTAGTTAAAACTTAATTCTTCATTAAAGTTCTTGATACCTAATCTTTGTACATGATATGGCCGGGATTTTCTGATAAATTTTCAAGCATTACATACCTAAACGTACATCCGATAGTAAAACCTAGAGAAATACTATAAAATGATAAAAGGGTACTAAGTATGAGATGCCTCCAGGGTTTCTCGTACTCCAGAGCATTAAGTCGTTGGGTTAGTTCTGCATTGCGGGCTTTGCTCTCTGCTAGGAACTGTCACAATTCGTAGATTCCGTCTTGTTGAATTGCCTGGGTATTCTGGTTGGCCCAAGGTATATTGGTGGTTTGTATTGTCTCTTGCTTAATCCTTGCAAAGATTTCACCGTCCTTCTGGTGGATTTGTCGAAATTGGAGGTCGTGTCTGGCGGCCCTTGCCACCAACAGAGGCATCGTTTGTCGCGTAGGTTCATGGGTAAGTGTCTGCACTTGAGAAAAAGATAGTGTTCCGACTTCAGACTACCTTGGGATCCCTTTCTTGTTTCTCCACTCTTGGAGAGTGTGAGGCATCCATCCCTACTGTCTTACGTTTTCCCGTCGCTACTGCGGCAGGCTTGGCTGATGGGCAGGTACCGGGATAGACTCCTGTTGTGCCAGTCACAACCTTTTCCTAGGGGTGAACTTCCTCAATGGTCCGTTGGGATGGCTTCCGAATAGGGCGTAGGATGGAACACGTGGTGGTGATGGTGGAGCAGTTTGTGCTGCAGGGCCACAGTTGCCCTCCTCTTGTTCTGATGGGTCCTCTACCACGTCATTGATTGGGTCTGGGTGGGTCTCCGATCCAAGGTACATCTTAGTGTCACCTTGTCCCATGAGTGAGTATTCATTCTCGGAGTCGAAGAGGATAATGAGCACATTGTTTGACATGATCTGTCATTAGGGTCCATATGTTCACAGTTGTTGAAATAAGAAAGTTTAGTTTTTGTAAAAGTTATAGTCTAGGGTATTAATGCAACCTAGTTCTCTATAACTATGGCTCTGATACCAATCTGTCACATCCTGTTACCCAGGTTGGTAGCGAGACGTGACGAGTGCGGAAGCGTAACCATAATCATATATAACGAACGAGCACTACATGGACGTTTTCGAAAAAATATATTGATAAAACTTTAAAATATTTAATTGTATAACATAGCCCGAATCAAATGAAGAGTAGTTCGCAAGTTACAGAGATTTAAATACATAACTGGATTAACAAAAATGATGCAAATAAATCTCAGAGTTTGAAAATGACGCGACTCCAAAATGAATGGAAGCCTTGGAATGCTTTCCATGAATGCGCATGTATGAATTACCCGAAAATACATGCTAAAATACGTTAACAAATTATTGGTGAACTCATAGGTTTACGCAAAAAGACCAGTTGTATGGACATTAACAGGTGAGTTGAATTTATAAAACATAAATTCCATGTATGTATTACATAAACCATCATGCAACCGAAGTTTAATTAAATGAGTTTGCCCTGTGCAGTATTCCCGACTGTAATACCGTGCGTTAAATATATATGCATTCCGCTGTTAGCCGGTTAATACTAACCCGAATGGAGGACATGACTCCCGATAGATCTATCCACAATATATTCGCGCTTACAAATAAATGTAATTAATGGTTCATGATATGAGGGCTGATGGATCCACATGTGTAATACATATAAGAAAATAAACAGTTTTGATGTCCATATGAAAATAGAGCATCTTTTTCCACCCCAAATAGATAGTGAAAATAGGGGGCTATGAAGACTCACCGTAAGTTGATTGTAAAATCAACCATAAAAATGACGGTTTGCGTTGTCGATGAGAGATGACACCAGACGCATCTAACCGAGTCCTAGATGATATGTGGGACTTAATAATTCTCATATATATGATAATATGTATGTATATAGGTTTTTATGTTTTAAATCACCCAACTTTACAAGTTTATAAATAAAAGCCACTTAAAACGTCAAGTTTATATATATATATATATATATATATATATATATATATATATATATATATATATATATATATATATATATATATATATATATATATATATATATATATATATATATATATATATATATAATTTTCCAGCGTTTTAAAAGTTTTTCGGCTTACTTTGAGGCTGTTTTCAACCAAGCTCCAAAATGATTTGGACTTTGGTTTTCATAGACATAGAGTCCTAGATGATATGTGGGACTTAATAATTCTCATATATACGAATTGCCATTTTTCGAGGTGTTTAGGTTCGGGAAAAAGCTCGTTAAAATCCTATGTTGGCCAATTTTGAGCTGTCAAAATTTCGGTTTCCCAAATACGATTTGAGGGTCCAAACCTCCATATTAAATTATGAAAACCTCCAGGCTTTTAGTTAAGACATAGATCTAACGTTTGAGACAAGAATTAACTCATTTCGTTAAGTTATGAATTAGTTATGATTTTTCAAAGTTGACGTAATATTTCTGCCGAAAATCCAGATTTCATAAAATTGAAACAACTTGGGATTCTTGTTGTTTATTCAAAAACCACATGTATAAAAGGTTATACAACACATTTATAAAACTTGTTTCATAATATTTATACTTACATAATGTGTTTATATATTTATAAACACATGTGAAGAAAACAAACTCAAAACAAAACTAGTGATTTATAAACTTGAGTTTTTATGAAACTTGTTGTTGTTGGTGATTAAATATATATTATGCAAGACTTATATAAACATAAATATAAGAGATTATAAGTTAGTATTTACTTACTTTGAGGTATTAGAAATATGCAAATGAGAAGAAGTTGAGTCCTTTGAACTTTGTTGCACCAAAAACACTTGAAACTTCTGGAGGTTATGACACTATTTGGGTGATTGTGGATCGACTTACCAAACCCGCACATTTCCTGCCAATCAAGGAGACTGATAAGATGGATAAGTTAACACGAATCTATCTTAAAGAAGTCGTCTCAAGACATGGAGTGCCTGTATCAATTATATCAGATAGGGACAGCCGGTTCACATCAAGATTTTGGCAGTCATTGCAAGAAGCACTGGGTACACGCCTAGATATGAGCACAGCCTATCATCCGCAAACGGATGGTCAGAGTGAAAGGACGATTCAGACTTTGGAAGACATGTTAAGGGCATGTGTCATCGATTTTGGCAAAAGTTGGGACAGGCACCTGCCATTAGTCGAGTTTTCCTATAACAACAGCTATCACTCGAGCATTAAGACCGCCCCATTCGAGGCACTCTACGGGCGAAAGTGTCGATCACCTCTTTGTTGGGCTGAAGTAAGAGATAGTCAGATTACTGGACCTGAGATCATCCAGGAGACTACAGAAAAGATAGCCCAGATTCGTAATCGGTTAAAAAGCGCGCGGGATCGGCAGAAAAGTTATCCAGACGTTCGACGGAAGGATTTGGAATTTCAAGACGGAGATCAAGTAATGCTAAAAGTCTCGCCTTGGAAGGGCGTAATCCGTTTTGAGAAACGAGGAAAACTCAATCCTCGTTATATCGGACCATTCAAGATCACCAAAAGAATTGGTCAAGTAGCTTACCGACTCAATCTACCCCCAGAACTTAGTAACGTCCATAATACCCTCCACGTGTCAAATCTTAAGAAGTGTCTGGCTGATGAATCACTCGTTATACCCACGGACGAGTTGGAAATAGATATAAGTTGAACTTCATTGAACAACCTGTAGAAATAATGGACCGAGAAGTCAAGAAACTAAAGCATAGCCGGATCCCGATAATAAAAGTCAGATGGAACTCTAAGCGAGGTCCTGAGTTTACAAGGGAACGCGAAGATCAGTTCCGGGAAAAATACCCTCACCTGTTCTCAAGTACTCAAGAAGTGGAGAACACGAGCTAATTTCGGGACGAAATTCCCTTAACAGGGGGAGACTGTAACATCCGACACTAAACCAGGTTAGCAATAATGCCCTAATCTGTATTTAATAGCCAATTATAGCCTAATCAGTGGTCATTAGAAATTAATCAAGTGATTAACAAGGTTTATTAAAAAAATTCAACTCAATTTGAATCAAATTCATCGGTGCGATGAATCGGGAAATCAATTAATCCGATTGATTTACGATATGAGGGATTAATTCAACAAAATATATAATTAAATTATGATTAGTGACACTAATAAAATTACTTAACATTAATTATGCAAGACTAAAACAATTCATCCATAAGTATTTATAAAATTTCAAGAAAAGGAAAATACAAGAATACATTTCTAAATACATTTATACAAAAAAAAAGGAAATACATGTATATATACATAAGGGCCGGCCTTAAGGCCATAGGCATGTGTTGAATTAGAGTTTGACTTTTATTTAAATAATATTACTTTAAACACCATCATTTTGTTAAAAAGTGCACTCAACTTTTGTCTCCCATGCCTTTCATCATTTGAAAGACCAAATTTCCTCTATAAATAGAGAAGTCTTTCATTCATTTTAAACACACCAAAAACCTCTCATTTCTCTCCTATAATATCCGGCCATCATACACACACATCACCAAAATTCTTCATTCAAGTTCTTCAAGTGTTCTTAGTGTTCTTCAAGAGTTTTGGTGCATACCTTGCAAGAATTTCAGTTTCTACTCAAAATCATCTTCCAAATACATCAAAGTAAGTAAATACTAACTTATTTCATCTTATAATTATGTTTATATAAGTCTTGCATAATATATATAATCACCAACAACAACAAGTTATATAAAAACTCAAGTTTATAAGTTTCTAGTTTTTATTTTTAAGTTGTTTCTTTAAATGTGCATATGAATATATGAACACGTTATAAACATGTTAATATTATGAAAACATGTGTTATATATGTGTTATATAACTTTTATAACTTTTATGCAAGTAGTCTTTGAATAAACAACAAGAATCATAAGTTGTTTTAAGTTTATAAACTACGGATTTTCGACAGAAAATTTATATCGACTTTGAAAAATCATAACTAATTCATAACTCAACGAAATGAGTTGATTCTTGTCTCAAAAGTTAGATCTATGTCTTAACTATAGATCTGCAATTTTTCATAATTTATTTTGAAGTTTAAGACCTCCAGAAATTATTTGGGAAACCGAAAGTTTGACAGCTCAAAAATGGCCAACATAGCGTTTTTAACAAGCTTTTTCACCAACCTAAACATCTCGAAAAATGGCCGTTCTTGATTCTAAAATCCTTTGTATATAGTAGTTTAATTTCCTAGAAAACCAAAGTCTAAAACATTTTGGAGCGTGGTCAAAAACAACCTCAAAGAAGGCCGAAAAACCTCCGAAAAAGCTAGAAAATTATATATAAACTTGACGTTTTAAGCGAATCTTATTTATAAACTTGTAATGTTGGGTGATTTAAGACATAAAAATCTATAAATATATATATCATCATATATTAGAGATATTAAGTCCTTATTATCATTTAGGACTCGATTAAACTCACTCGACGCATCATCCATCCATTTACGCTAAAAGCTTTTTACGCTAGATTTTTGCCATCGCAATCCCGGTGAGTTCTCATAGCCCCTATTTTCACACTGTTATGTTTTGGGGATGAAATACATGCTTCGTTTTTATATGGACACGGAAATATCTTCATTTCTATTATGTATTACACATTGGGTTCCATTAGCTCTGATATCATGAACCGTTAATTGCATTTATTTGTAAGCGCGAATATATTGTGGATAGATCTATTGGGAGTCATGTCCCCCACTCGGGTTAGTTGGATTGGCTAACAGCAGGTGCATATATATTCAACAAACGGTATTACGTATGGGAATACTGCACAGAGCAAAAACTTATATTAAATTAAGCTTCGGTTGCATGATGGTTTATATGTAATACATAACAAGGAATTTATGATTTTATAAATTCAACATCTATTATTGTTGTCCATACGAGTCAGATTTACGTGTAAACCTATGAGCTCACCAACAATTTTTGTTGACGTATTTTCGCGTGTATTTTTAGGAAATTAAGGCAAGTATGCCTCGGACGTATTTTACTTTCAAGCTTCCGCATCCATGGAGTCGCATGCATATTAAATTTAACGGAGATTTAGCTGCATTATTTTGGATATTTTAATTATGTAATTAAATCTCTGTATTTGTGCGAACTTCATTTCTCATGTAAAACATTACTATGCCTTAAAGTTTTAACGATGTATTTTAAAAACGTCCATATAGTGGTCGTTCATTATGATTATGGTTACGCTTCCGCGACGTCGCGCTTCGTTGCCAACCGGGGTAACGGGGTGTGACAGATTGGTATCAGAGCCATATTTATAGTGAACTAGGTTGCATTAGTACCCTAGACTATAACTGCACTTAAGTTTTACTGATTTTGAAAATATCTTGTAACTAACTAAAAGACTATGAATTGACCCTGATAGCAGAAATCATGTCCCATACGGAAACCATCATCTTATCGGATTCAGAGGAGGAGTACACTCCTGCGAGCCCCACGGCCACTGAGATTTTCCACGAAGAAGAAACATCGGAAGAAGAGGACCCCTCGGAAGATCCAATGGAGGAGACGGAAGAGGAGCCGATGGAGGAAGAAGATCCATTGCTCCCAACGGTCCCTGCTCACGTCCCATACCACCCAACCGAGCCGTCATATAAGCCGTATAGGCCTTACCATAACGGCCCCAAAATGTAGTACACACCCCGAAAGCGGGTGAACCCACCAAGAAGGTAGTCTATTCCTGTCCCGACTCCCCAGCCCAATCCCCCACCACCACACCGACTGGTACGCCCGACGATGGAGCTGGTTACCGGAGACCCTCCGCGAATGGAGGCAGATGGAGGGAGTTCCTCCCAACTTTGAGATTGGAGGACCATCCTCCGCATCTATCTCACCACTCACTCAGGAAACCGCCGATCAGACCATACCACTTCTGATAGCACGGTCGACCAGGCATGATCACCAAATCCGGTCACTTAACCTAGATATCAGAGGGATGACCGCTCGTTTAGAGCGGGAGGAGTTACAAAACTCCAACATCTACTGGGCTAACCAGCATGCTCTCACCATCCAACAGGATGACCTGAATGAGCTTCGGCAGCAACTAGCCGAAAGCCAAGCTCGGATCGAGGAGCTGACTCAGCGCCTCAACGCGATGGAAAAGGGAGAGACCCCTGATCACTCCCAAACTTAGGGCACTTCTATCTATCTTTGTAATAGTAGAAAAAAATATCATGTAATAGTATAGGACAAAAATTTTCGGGTAATAACCCGCCCCTAATGTAAGAAAATTTCGAATGATTAATGAGAAATTGCAAGTTATTTATGAAATTGTGTTTGATGATTATAGTATTGTGCTTTAAGGAAAATTTATCTCTTTAAGATTCAACTTCTTACACTATGCTATTTCTTTAAAATCTTAAGATAATGCCGCCGAAACGAGCAATGAACGCTGCCGACATTGAAGAGCTAGTCGCACAAAGAGTGGCTGCCGCTATAGCCACGTATGAGGCAAATAGGAATAGCTCAGCTAATGGAGATGGTGGTGCTAGTCGCACCACGGGAGGAACGGAAATCCACGCAAAAGGGTGTGGAATTAAAGGATTTTTAAGTTGCAAACCCCGGTACTTCAACGGAACCGAGGGAGCCGTTGGCTTGATACGGTGGTTCGAGAAGTTAGAATCTGTCTTTCGTGTCAGCGGATGTGCTGAAGGAGATAAGGTGAAGTTTGCTACTCACACTCTACAGGATAGCGCCCTCACATGGTGGAATTCCTATGTGCAGTCTGTAAGTATTGATGAAGCCTACCAGCTCACATGGTCCGCATTGAAGCAAATGATGACAGACGAGTACTGTCCGAGAAACGAACTCCAGAAGATGGAATCAGAGTTCTGGAGCCTGTCGATGAAGGGAACGGATGTAGCGGGGTACACCAACCGATTTCATGAACTGAGCATTCTGTGCCCTCAGATGGTGACCCCGGAGTACAAAAAGATCGAACGTTACATTTGGGGACTCGCTCCTCAAATTGAAGGTAATGTCACTGCCTCCAACCCATCCACCATACAGGATGCCATCAGGATGGCAAACAATTTACAGGGTCAAGTGTCCCGGAGGAATGAAGCCAAAGCCAGGGAAAACAAGAGAAAGTGGGAAGACAAGTCTGGGAAGAATACGGGTTCACAATCCAAGAAGCCCGAGACCATCAAGGCCTACGTAGCAGGAACTGAGCCAAGAAAAGGCTACACGGGTACCAAGCCTTACTGCACCCAATGTACCTTTCATCACAACAAGGGTCCCTGCCCAACTTGTGGAAAATGCAAGCGTATTGGCCATATGACCAAAGACTGTAAGTTTGGAACCCCGGGTGTCAATGGCGGAAATCAAAGAGGCTGCTTTGAATGTGGAGTTACTGGGCACTTCAAGAGTGAGTGCCCGAAATTGAGGAATGGTGGAGGAGCTCAGGGGAGAGCTTTTGTGTTAGGAGCAGGTGACGCTCGTCAAGATCCCCACGTAGTATCAGGTACGTTTCTTTTAAATGACATTTATGCTTACGTACTCTTTGATACTGGGGCTGATAGGAGCTTTATATCTGACAAGTTTAGTAAGCAATTGAATGCCACTCCTTTTCCCTTAGACAACTCTTATGCTATAGAACTGGCTAATGGTAAAATAATAGAGGCAAGTAGTATCATTAAGGAATGCACACTGAAGCTGGCAGATCATCCCTTTAAGATAGACTTGATGCCTATAGAACTCGGAAGTTTTGATGTAGTAGTTGGTATGGATTGGTTATCACACAATCATGCCGAGATTTTGTGTGGTAAGAAAGTGGTACGGATACCACTCCACAAGAAGAAGTTCCTAACAGTCCAAGGAGAAAGAAAGAACCGACAGTTGAACGTCATATCCGGCCTAAGAACATTAAAGTGCCTTAGGAAAGGTTGTCATGCAGTACTGGTGCAAATTGTAGAAAAAGAGTCGGAGGAGAAGCGACTCGAGGATATTACAGTGGTTTGTGACTATCCGAAGGTCTTCTCGGAAGATTTGCCTGGACTTCCGCCAACTAGGCAAGTAGAGTTTCAAATCGATTTGGTGCCGGGAGCTGCACCGGTCGCAAGAGCCCCATATAGACTCGCCCCTTCTGAGATGCAAGAGCTATCCAATCAATTACAAGAGTTGATGGATAAAGGATTCATTCGACCAAGTTCCTCACCTTGGGGAGCTCCGGTCTTGTTCGTGAAGAAGAAAGACGGATCCTTCAGAATGTGCATAGACTACCGAGAGCTAAACAAGTTAACGGTAAAGAACCGCTACCCTCTCCCCAGAATTGATGACCTGTTTGACCAACTACAGGGATCTAGCTTCTACTCTAAGATTGATCTGTGATCGGGTTATCATCAAGTAAAGGTTCGGGAAGAAGACATACCCAAGACAACATTCAGAACTCGATATGGACATTACGAATTCCAGGTAATGCCATTCGGTTGGACCAACGCACCAGCCGTATTCATGGACCTCATGAATCGAGTGTGTAAACCATATCTGGACAAATTTGTAATAGTGTTCATAGACGATATTCTCATCTATTCCAGAAATAAGGAGGAGCATGAACAACATCTCAAGCTGATCTTGGAGTTGTTAGAGAAGGAACAGTTATACGCCAAATTTTCAAAATGTGAATTTTGGTTGCGAGAAGTTAAATTCCTTGGACATGTGATCAACAGCCAGGGAATCCAGGTTGATCCATCAAAAATCGAGGCCATAAAGAACTGGGCGACTCCTAGAACCCCCACGAAAATCCGCCAATTTCTAGGACTTGTCGGTTATTATAGGCGATTTATCGAAAACTTCTCAAAGATAGCAGGTTCCTTAACAGAATTGACTCGGAAGGATGTGAAGTATATCTGGGGTGACGAGCAAGAAAAGACGTTTCAGCAGTTAAAGCAAAGATTGTGTAGTGCACCAATTCTGTCCTTTACCAGAAGGGACTGAAAATTTTGTGGTCTACTGTGATGCCTCACACAATGGATTAGCTTGTGTGCTCATGCAAAGGGATAAAGTCATTGCTTACGCATCACGACAGCTCAAAATTCATGAGGTGAATTATACGACTCATGACTTAGAGCTTGGAGCAGTGGTGTTCGCTCTCAAAATATGGAGGCACTACCTGTATGGAACTAAATGCACAGTGTTCACAGACCATAAAAGCCTTCAGCATATTCTAAATCAGAAAGAGCTAAATATGAGACAGCGTCGTTGGGTTGAACTACTTAGCGATTATGACTGCGAACTTCGTTATCATCCGGGGAAGGCGAATGTCGTGGCTGATGCCCTAAGCCGAAAGGAACGGGTTAAGCCATTAAGAGTCCGAGCTTTGGTCATGACTATACAGTCAAACCTAAACTCTCAAGTCCGCAAGGCACAAGAAGAAGCAGTCAAGGAGGGTAATCTACTGGATGAAGCCTTGAGAGGGATGGATAAGCAGTTTGAAATCAAGCCAGATGGATGTCGATACTTCCTGGGCAGAATTTGGTTACCAAAACTCGGAGGAGTAAGGAAGCTGGTCATGGATGAAGGGCATAAGACAAGATATGCTATTCATCCAGGGTCAGACAAGATGTACCACGACTTGAATGGAATGTACTGGTGGCCAAACATGAAGGCTGACATTGCTACCTATGTCAGCAAGTGCTTAACATGTTTGAAGGTTAAAGCTGAGCACCAGAAACTATCGGGATTACTGGTTCAACCAGAAATACCCAGTGGAAGTGGGAAAACATCACCATGGATTTCATCACCAAGTTGCCAAAAACTTCTGGAGGTTATGACACTATTTGGGTGATTGTGGATCGACTTACCAAAACCGCACATTTCCTGCCACTCAAGGAGACTGATAAGATGGATAAGTTAACACGAATCTATCTTAAAGAAGTCGTCTCAAGACATGGAGTACCTGTATCAATTATATCAGATAGGGACAGCCGGTTCACATCAAGATTTTGGCAGTCATTGCAAGAAGCACTGGGTACACGCCTAGATATGAGCACAGCCTATCATCCGCAAACGGATGGTCAGAGTGAAAGGAAGATTCAGACTTTGGAAGACATGTTAAGGGCATGTGTCATCGATTTTGGCAAAAGTTGGGACAGGCACCAGCCATTAGTCGAGTTTTCCTATAACAACAGCTATCACTCGAGCACTAAGACCGCCCCATTCGAGGCACTCTACGGGCGAAAGTGTCGATCACCTCTTTGTTGGGCTGAAGTAAGAGATAGTTAGATTACTGGACCTGAGATCATCCAGGAGACTACAGAAAAGATAGCCCAGATTCGTAATCGGTTAAAAAGCGCGCGGGATCGGCAGAAAAGTTATCCAGACGTTCGACGGAAGGATTTGGAATTTCAAGAGGGAGATCAATTAATGCTAAAAGTCTCGCCTTGGAAGGGCGTAATCCGTTTTGGGAAACGAGGAAAACTCAATCCTCGTTATATCGGACCATTCAAGATCACCAAAAGAATTGGCCCAGTAGCTTACCGACTCAATCTACCCCCAGAACTTAGTAACGTCCATAATACCTTCCACGTGTCAAATCTTAAGAAGTGTCTGGCTGAGGAATCACTCGTTATACCCACGGACGAGTTGGAAATAGATGATAAGTTGAACTTCATTGAACAACCTGTAGAAATAATGGACCGAGAAGTCAAGAAACTAAAGCATAGCCGGATCCCGATAATAAAAGTTAGATGGAACTCTAAGCGAGGTCCTGAGTTTACATGGGAACGCGAAGATCAGTTCCGGGAAAAATACCCTCACCTGTTCTCAAGTACTCAAGAAGTGGAGAACACGAGCTAATTTCGGGACGAAATTCCCTTAACAGGGGGAGACTGTAACATCCGGCACTAAACCAGGTTAGCAATAATGCCCTAATCTGTATTTAATAGCCAATTATAGCCTAATCAGTGGTCATTAGAAATTAACCAAGTGATTAACAAGGTTTATTAAAAAAATTCAACTCAATTTGAATCAAATTCATCGGTGCGATGAATCGGGAAATCAATTAATCCGATCGATTTACGATATGAGGGATTAATTCAACTAAGTATATAATTAAATTATGATTAGTGACACTAATCATACACTAATAAAATTACTTAACATTAATTATGCAAGACTAAAACAATTCATTAAAACAATTCATCCATAAGTATTTATAAAATTTTAAGAAAAGGAAAATACAAGAATACATTTCTAAATACATTTATACAAAAAAAATAGAAATACATGTATATATACATAAGGGCCGGCCTTAAGGCCATAGGCATGTGTTGAATTAGAGTTTGACTTTTATTTAAATAATATTACTTTAAACAACCATCATTTTGTTAAAAAGTGCACTCAACTTTTGTCTCCCATGCCTTTCATCATTTGAAAGACCAAATTTCCACTATAAATAGAGAAGTCTTTCATTCATTTTAAACACACCAAAAACCTCTCATTTCTCTCCTATAATATCCGGCCATCATACACACACATCACCAAAATTCTTCATTCAAGTGTTCTTCAAGTGTTCTTAGTGTTCTTCAAGAGTTTTGGTGCATACCTTGCAAGAATTTCAATTTCTACTCAAAATCATCTTCCCAATACATCAAAGTAAGTAAATACTAACTTATTTCATCTTATAATTATGTTTATATAATTCTTGCATAATATATATAATCACCAACAACAACAAGTTACATAAAAACTCAAGTTTATAAGTTTCTAGTTTTTATTTTTAAGTTGTTTCTTTAAATGTGCATATGAATACATGAACACATTATAAACATGTTAATATTATGAAAACATGTGTTATATATGTGTTATATAACTTTTATAACTTTTATACAAGTAGTCTTTGAATAAACAACAAGACTCATAAGTTGTTTTAAGTTTATAAACTACGGATTTTCGACAGAAAATTTATATCGACTTTGAAAAATCATAACTAATTCATAACTCAACGAAATGAGTTGATTCTTGTCTCAAAAGTTAGATCTATCTCTTAACTATAGATCTATAATTTTTCATAATTTATTTTGAAGTTTAAGACCTCCAGAAATTATTTGGGAAACCGAAAGTTTGACAGCTCAAAAATGGCCAACATAGCGTTTTTAACAAGCTTTTTCACCAACCTAAACATCTCGAAAAAAGGCCGTTCTTGATTCTAAAAATCCTTTGTATATAGTAGTTTAATTTCCTAGAAAACCAAAGTCTAAAACATTTTGGAGCTTGGTCAAAAACAACCTCAAAGTAGGCCGAAAAACCTCCGAAAAAGCTGGGAAATTATATATAAACTTGACGTTTTAAGCGAATCTTATTTATAAACTTGTAATGTTGGGTGATTTAAGACATAAAAATCTATAAAGATATATATCATCATATATTAGAGATATTAAGTCCTTATTATCATTTAGGACTCGATTAAACTCACTCGACGCATCATCCATCCATTTACGCTAAAAGCTTTTTACACTAGATTTTTGCCATCGCAATCCCGGTGAGTTCTCATAGCCCCTATTTTCACACTGTTATGTTTTGGGGATGAAATACATGCTTCGTTTTTATATGGACACGGAAATATCTTCATTTCTATTATGTATTACACATTGGGTTCCATTAGCTCTGATATCATGAACCGTTAATTACATTTATTTGTAAGCGCGAATATATTGTGGATAGATCTATTGGGAGTCATGTCCCCCACTCGGGTTAGTTGGATTGGCTAACAGCGGGTGCATATATATTCAACAAACGGTAT
This sequence comes from Centrapalus pauciflorus, assembly GCA_020465985.1. NCBI lineage: Eukaryota > Viridiplantae > Streptophyta > Magnoliopsida > Asterales > Asteraceae > Centrapalus > Centrapalus pauciflorus. The sequence goes on from JAANYP010001810.1 coordinate 273,536, forward strand.
TACGTATGGGAATACTGCACAGAGCAAAAACTTATCTTAAATTAAGCTTCGATTGCATGATGGTTTATATGTAATACATAACAAGGAATTTATGATTTTATAAATTCAACCTCTATTATTGTTGTCCATACGAGTCAGATTTACGTGTAAACCTATGAGCTCACCAACAATTTTTGTTGACGTATTTTAGCGTGTATTTTCAGGAAATTAAGGCAAGTATGCCTCGGATGTATTTTACTTTCAAGCTTCCGCATCCATGAAGTCGCATGCATATTCAATTTAACGGAGATTTGGCTGCATTATTTTGGATATTTTAATTATGTAATTAAATCTCTGTATTTGTGCGAACTTCATTTCTAATGTAAAACATTATCATGCCTTAAAGTTTTAACGATGTATTTTAAAAACGTCCATATAGTGGTCGTTCATTATGATTATGGTTACGCTTCCGCGACGTCGCGCTTCGTTGCCAACCGGGGTAACGGGGTGTGACAGTGTTACTAATCTTAATTTAATTATGTACTTAGTTGAATTAATCCGTCATATCGCAAATCGATCGGGTTAATTAATGTTAGGCACAAAAAGGCCTCAGTCAAACCTGTTCTATATCTGAGGGGGAGATTTATAATCAAACCTGTTGATGCATTTGAAGGTTGAATTTAAGGCCTGTTATATGCCTTATTGAAACCTGAAAATGATTTGCAATATCAGTCTAAAGCTGTTCTATATGTTGCATGTGTTGCAACTTAGACAGTTTGTCCAAGCTGCTCTGTCTGCTGAACAGGCTGGACATAAACTGTCTACGCTGCTCTACACTGTTGAGCAGCTTGGGCATTTTTAAAGTGTTCTGTTCTTTTTGAACAGAACCTGTTCTTTGTGAACAGGCTAAACACTTTATGGAATATGTTTCCAAGTCATCATGTATTGTTTTTTACTACAAGATCAGTTTACAAAGTCGAAGACAAAGTGGAAAACAGAACTGCTCAGCCTGCCCACGCTGTTCTGTAACATGAAGACAAAAGGTTATTTGAAAAAGGGTGACAGACCTTTTTCTTATATCAAAATAGGCCTTTACAAGGAAGAAAGACGCAAAGTTGACATTCCTAAATTAGTTAAAGGCAATGCAACAGTAGACAAAGTGAAAAGACAAAAGTTCTGCCCACATGAAGACAAGTCTGCTTTTCAGAATGTGCAGAAAAGGTTATGTTGTCTTTTCAACAAGACTTCTCCTTTTTCATTCCGTCCAATGAAGAAACTTCACTTAGATCCTCTGAGTGAGTATAAAAGGAAGCTTCTAAGGTC
>JAANYP010001811.1:0-16482 GCA_020465985.1 Centrapalus pauciflorus
CTTTTAATAATCTATATACTCTATTATAAAGCATGCTATCCCTTGCATCAACAATTATCTCCGCTTCCTACTGAGACTTCAACCTCCGATGCCTCATCCATATTTACTCTTCCCATATGCTTACCATTCTCATGGCTTTCATTCCACCATTTCATCAGACGCATCGTACTTTCATCGCAGATCACCACCGGAGTTACTTCTAAGGTAAATTCTTGCTCCTCGCACTGTTTATGCTTACGATTCTCACTGGCGTCGGTTCCAATTTCATCAGACGCATGTCGATTTCCTTGCAAATCACAACCGAAGCTACTCCTATTCGGATTCTGTTTTTGTGATTCCTTTCTTCTCTCAATTTTACTGGTTTTCTACATCAATTTTTCTTCCCCTAGCATTCTATACAAACCAAATATCTATTGCTATTGCTTGCTAAAATAGGTGCCTTGTTCATCAATTATGAACACTAGGTGTTAGATGAAATGTTTGAACAAAATCAGATTTCATGGCTAATGATTTTCGTGTTTTCCGTGTCGGTTTTCCTTATCTGAATCTTCCTGTTTTGAATCTCTCTTAAATTCCCAAATTTTTTTGATAATGCTTATGTATTTAGAGAAATTTAGTAGATAAATTAGGCTTTAGTAGATAACTGAGTTAAATTCTAATGTATCTGATAAAATTTACATATAATTTTGTTCTTGAGGTTGTAACAGGTTCTTCGGTTCATGTTTATTTTTACATGTTGATGGGATTTTTGTAGTTCCTTGGAGTTTCATTAGCTGTAAAAATATTCATTTGTTTGCTGCAAATTGAGACAACTTTGCAGAGGGTATTGCTATGTGGTAACAAGCTCTTAATAATGCCACCTTCATTGTATAGTTGTTGTTTGCAGTTTGTGCAATTTTCTCAACTTAGTTTCTATGTCCCAAATAATTGGAACAAGAACTTGCATTTTGGTATAATAACTAGCCTCTTTCTCCTAACAATATTTCTTTAAGAAAACCCTCCTTTATGTGCTGCTATTAAGGAATACTGAACAATATTTACCTAAAATGATGGTTGTTGTTTTGCATTCCTTTTGCCTCCCTGTATTTACTTATTTTTAACCATACTTTTATCGATTCGACACGCCTACAACACACTGTATGGTTAATCTTCATTTTGTGTTACAATTGTTCCTATTGCCACATTGTGCCTCGATCAGACATGCTGTATGGTTAATCTTCATTTTGTGTTACAATTGTTCCTTTTGCCACATTGTGCCTCGATCAGACACGCCTACAACACACTGTATGGTTAATCTTCATTTTGTGTTACAATTGTTCCACGCTATTACTCATTAACGCTATGTTATGCTATTAATCACAATAATTATATATGACTTTGTATGTCAATCTATCTGTCCTTTTATTATGACAAATATATTACTTCTACACGGTAACTACGTTTTCTGGTGTTTCCTCCCTTTATCTTATAGGATTGGTTTCTTGCCACTACAATTCACGGGCTAATGGTGACCATGCAATTTGTAAGACTTTTTATTCCTTTTTTTTCTTTTGCATTTTCACTATTTGATGGTTATAATATAGTGTACCGGTTTTTCTAAATTAACTTGCTTGTGTTTTTTAAGCTATAATACAAATGGGCAATAACATTAAAATTCTTGAGACAATGACATCGCACCATTCTTTGTAACTACTGCTGTAACAGCAAGGGGGCTAAAATTTTTTTGTCGTTTTCTAATGTTACTGACTTTCATTTGAATTGCAGAATTGAGACTTGTGTCCATATTTTGCATTGGAGCACATGACATCATTATGTTGTTATATCTTAAATAATATGAGGTTCTAAATTTGATAGATTTAAAGTCACAACAACGGACACTTCCAACACCGACTTTCATATTTAAGTTTTCACTTTCGAATTACGTTCAACTTTTTTGTTAATTCGAGATGTCACCTAACACACATTTACACAATGAGTTGTATGGTTTCTTCCTCGCTAAGTCGATCCACAGTTTGATAAGTTCCAAACCTATGAATTTCAGACCATCGTGGACCCTTCTTCATCTGTTAAGGAAATCGACGTTATAGAGATACCAAACTCAGATGAAGAGCCTGAGGTAATCTTTTTCTAATCGTTTTCAACCACATCACAGTTTCAACAGTTTTAACAATACATCACCATGCCAATGTGCAACGTGTCCTTTCAACCTGCTTCTTATGTGCTGCTTGCATTAGTCTTTCTCATGTTTCTAATGTAACTAACTAGGATTTGAATTGCGAAATTCATAATTATGTCCATGTTTAGCATTGGAGCACATGACATCATTATGTTGTGATATTCGTTCTTGTATCTTAAATAATATGAACTTGCAAGTTTGATAAATGTAAAGTCACAGCAACACACACTTCCAACTCCGACTTTCATATTTAAGTTTTCACTTTCGAATTTCGTTCAATTTATTGTTAATTGGATATGTCATCTAACACACATTTTCGCCTTTAATTGTATGGTTGTATTCTCGCTAAGTCGATCCACATTTTGATATATTGCAAACCTATGATTTACAGACCACCGTGGACCCTTTTTCAACTGTTATGGAAATCGACGTTATAGAGATACCAAACTCAGACGAGGAGCATGAGGTAATCTTTTTCTAATCTTTTTCAACCACATCACAGTTTCAACTTTCAACGGTTGAAAGAATACATCACCATCCCAATGTGCAACGTGTCCTTTCAAACTGCTTCTTTTGTGTTGCTTGCATTACTATTTCTCGTGTTTTTAATGTCAGTGACTCTGATTTGCAATTGTGGAATTGATAATTATGTCCATATATAGCATTCGAGCACATGACATCATTATGTTGTCAAATTGGTTATTATATCTTAAATAATATGAGGTTGCAAATTTGATAAATTTAAAGTAATAAAAACTGACACTTCCAACTCCAGCTTTCATATTTAAGTTTTCACTTTCGGATTACGTTCAAGTTGTTGTTAATTACACATGTCACCTAACATACATTTAGACGTTCAGTCGTATGGTTTTTCCCTCGATAAGTCAATCCACTGTTTAATATATTGCAAACCTATGAATTTCAGCCCACCGTGGACTCGTTTTCATCTGCTAAGGAAGTCGACGTAATACAGATACCAGACTCAGACGAGGAACATGAGGTAATCTTCTTCTAATCTTTTCCAGTGACATCACAGTTTCAACACTTGAAAGAATACATCACCATGCCAACGTGCAACGTGTCCTTTCAACCTGCTTCTTATGTGCTGCTTGCATTACTATTTTCGTTCTCAAAACCAATGCAGTAATGCTTTTGACTTGTCGTGTCATCTTCAAACAATAGTACTGTCATTTTATTTACATTACTTTACCTTTGCTACCTCTGCTATCTATAATTCCAACGACCTGTCTTATTTAAGTATTATACCAAACCTATGAATTGCAGATTACCGTGGACTCTTTTTCATCGGTTAAGGAAATCGACATTGTAGATATATCAAGCTCAGATGAAAAGCATGAGGTACAACTTACAACATTATCAAATGTCGTACCAACATACACAATCACATAAATGGCACCCACACTAACATGTTTTTACTCTATTGTTTCTGAATACAAATGCATTTTGGTAATTTGTTAACTATATAACTTAAGTTCCTGCAATACTAAACTTGTTTACTACATAATGCCTTACCTTTGTGCTTTGTTTGGGTACCCATTCAATGTATATTTATCTTAAACCTTTGTATGCGGATGAGGTTCCGCTCTCTTGTGTTTAGCCACTTCCTCTTCATGTCATATTCTTATAAATAATATTTGGTTATCTGTATGTCCTTTGCTTCTATATTTCTACTTTTTTCGTATTACATTGTTTCCCTAGATGTTGGGACCTCCTGGAGAGGCCTCCTAAGGCAAATACATTCTCATACCGACATCAACATTTACTTATTTGAAAAAAAATTACAATGACTGTTTTTGACTATATATGCATTTTTCCGTACAATTTCCACTTTTTAATTGCCACTGTTTAGCATACATTCCTAGATTACGGTACTAATATATGTTCCTTATTAAAGAAATTACTCTGTTTTTTTACTGTGACTGCTTTTCTTCACTTTTATGGTACACAAATATATGTTTTCAGGCACAAGAATCCCCCTATGCTTTGGCAAATGAAATATCAAAGGAGGTATTCTTTACATGCGTATTACATATGAAATGAAAATAGATATGTTCATTAAAGTGTCTCAACAAATGCCCCCAGGTTGACTTGTTTGAAAGACAAGGAAAACGTGGCCTAAATCTCGTAAGGTGGAGATGGGAAGAGGTTGTTGATATCGACGGGCCTCCTGTTTTTCCTCTAGACAATGAACTCGAACACCTACTAAAAAATGACATTTTTGACGTTCCACTTTTAGATCAAGAAGTTTCCAGGCATAACAATAAGGTTGGTTGCGTAACGGAAAACATTCTTGTTACTATATCATTTTTGGACATAAAACATTAGTTTATTTTCAACATGTTATGTTCCGATGTAAAGGACTGGCTTCTTTTTTAAAGGTTTCAGGTTACTCGAACAATTGAGTAGGAAAAAAAAAATAAACCATGCAGCATCCATCTACTTTGACAATAATACTTATCGTCTGAAGGATGAACCTGATGCTTATCAACATGAAGACCTAAGTCCTTGGTTGGTTTAATTTTTGGTTTCTGTTCTCCCAATTTGAGCTTCAGTTATATATTTGTCCATACACATCCTCGCCTCTGCCTCACGTAAAAACGCTTTTCACAGGTCCGAAGATGGAAGCACACAAAGGACCCTCCAATGAGATTTATCTTATTCAACACCTCCACTTAAAGGCGAGGGCTAGTTAGTGCCGGTTTTTCCCCGGTTCACCGGGTAAACAAGACTAGTTTTGGAGTATTTAGTTGTTTTCTTTGATTCTGCAAGTTCCCTTTTTTTTGGTATGTTTATGTTAAAGCTTTCCACCATGTTGATGTTCTGCTGCAAAGTACATTTAGGTTGTCTTTCCTTGCTAACCGAAGAGATCATGTGTTTACATGTCTTTTGAATCTATGTTGCTTCTTTTGTTCTCTTTGCTGTTGGACCCGTTTGATACGCCTCCCAATGGAAAAGTTTTTTCATTCACACTATAGAATGTACACAAATTTCTTTTGCTTTAGTAATTTTTTTTTCAGGCCGTTTATTTCTTCTGTTGTTTTCCATAAAATATCCAACATATTTGGCCTTCGGTATTCACAAAGTCTTTACCCATGTCGTTCCCTTTTCCTTATGCCTACAGTTACATTTCATTGTTTTAATAAATGTGTGTGTGTGTGTGTATATATATATATATATATATTTGTTTCTCTATGCAACCTACGGTTCAGCATCAATCACATACATGATCGTCATAGCTGCTACCTTTGTTCCATTTATGTTTACAAAAATTATGTGGTCAAACACTATAGACCCATTTACGTATTCAAACATGACGGACCGAAAGAAAGCTGCAAACCTGATTAACAACATTCCTTTGTAACCTTTGCCACCTGTAACATGATCTTACACAGACCTTTGACAAGTTCGGCGTGTCGTAAAACAATCTTACAATAACGTTGACAATGTCCTCATTATTCTATTCACCTGAACTCAACTTTTTGTTTCTTTCAATACTTGTTTCTAAAATTCTAATGTCATTTTTTCCTTAAATAAATAAGTACGTAACAAAAGACAATTCGCGTCCCTGATAATATTCATTTTAATTTTTTTAAATAAAATTTAAGTACATTATCATCCGTACAACACACATTTACGTGATTACGTCTCCTTAACCAACACAAAAGTTAATTTTGTAAACATTCGTATAATTTATCTTCATTTAAGGATACACAAGATAAAAAGATACATTATAAAATAAAAAAAACTTGTTCTTATATTGTATATAACCGAACCATGTATTTGATGACATGATCCACGTGAAATTCAATTATGTTTATTTTTTACAGGGCATATTACCAAAAAAGGTAATATAATATTAAAAAATTACCAATAAAAGTAATGTAAAATTTTTTAGGCCAAGAAAGATAACATAAAATTCAAATTTGACAAAAAAGGGTATTGATGACAAATTAAGAAGGTAAATTTTTAATTCTATGCTCCCTTTTTTGGTAAGCGAATACTATTTTATTACATTTCTTGGCCTGAAATTTGAATTTCAGGTCTTTCTCAGGAAAGATAGAATTTTATATATTTTATGCTCCCTTTTTTGGTAAGCGAAAAATATTTGATTATCTTCCTTGGCCTAAAATAGAGTTTTATATTACCTTTATTGTCAAAAAAAATTTTACAATACATTTATTGTCAAATTTTGTATTTTATATTACCTTTCTTGGTAATTTTCTCTTTTTTATATATTAAAACACACGAACATAGATCTTATATTTACATATATTCTTTTACATTTTTTGAAAAAATGTTTAGGTTATAGTGCAACTTATAATATGTTTCTTTGTCTTTCAAGTCTTTCATAAAATTTTACCCTTTCTAAAAAAAATGTTTGAAGGTTTCCTTTTCTTTGTCTTTCAAGTCTTTCATTATCCTCCTCCTCCCCAATCATACAATTACCTGTGCACGTCCTTCTTCTCCTTCCCACGATGCAGGATCCTCCACAGCAGTTGCTTCAACATTACAATGTTCCTGATGACATTTCACACTGCATTTGCTTTTATATACGATCTCCAAGCACCATCTTTGCAATAATACAGACTCTCATCTTCATCTTATACATTCATACGCATCTTACATCTAAGGTAACTTTTCAATTAAAACACCATGGATGATCCTGTACACACACCAACAACACACTAACTGTTTGTTGAAATGTATGAACCATGTTACGTTTTATTTTCTTCCAATTTTTTGTTTTATTGGCAGACAGGATACTCACCACATGTTTTCTTTTTGATTTCTTAAATCCTTTTACTGTATCTTTTTATGTTGTCTATCCTTAGCACAGGTTGATCGTCTCCATAAGCGACACTGGCTAACATCTTTTTTTCTCTTTCTAAGTTTCATCCTACTTAGGACAATGACTTCAAAAATGTATCCAAATGCTGCTTAAGGTAGCAAGTGTCTTTCTTATACTTAACTCTCCTATTGCCCTAATCTTCATGATCATGTCTTTCTTATTTATAAACAACAGTTGCTTTTTATGTGTTCTTTATACTTGTTTACTTACATGGATTTGCTTTATGTATATAATTTATGTTTGTTCTTTAATGATAGTCTCCCACCACCTGCCCGAGTCCGAATGACACAGAAAATACATCCTTTGGCTTCCTTGAAGCCTTATCAACCGTACTGGAAGATCAAGGTTTTGGTTTCAGCCAAGAGAAACATGCGACAATATAAAAATGCTAAGGGATATGGCTGTGTTTTTTCAATTGAATTTGTCGATGAACATGTCAGTCTGCACGTGTCATCTGCATAACGTTCCATTTCTTTGGACCACTTACAAGTGTGTTTCGGTAGCAATTTACCGTGTCTCAAAATCTACTTTACAGGGTACGCAGATTCAGGCTACCATGTTTAATGATGTTGCCAAAAAAATTTATGACCTATTTCAAATGGGCAAAGTGTATTACATCTCAAAAGGAACCTTAAAACTGGCCAACAAGCAATATACAACAGTTGATAATCATTATGAAATGATTTTGAATGGAAAAACTGAAGTGGAGGAGGCGATAAACGAAACTATGCCTTTTACCTTCAACAAAATTCGATTTTGTTCGAATTGATCGGTTGGAGGCATATGTCAATCGCAAGGAGCCTGTTGGTAACGTATCCAAAAAAACCCCTAGACCTACAATCCTTTTCTTTTCTTTCTTACCACTGCTGTAAACATGATATTTAATTGTTATTTCAATTTAGATGTGGTTGGTGTGGTCAACATGTAGCACCAACAAGAAGCGTAAGAAGGAAGATCGACAGTCAGATTATTCCAAAGCGGGATATCACAATTGCAGATGATTCGTAATCTAATTTAATTTTCTGTTACAATTCATTGGTTTCTCTGGATTTTTTTAGCCATGTTTAATGGAAACTTCCGTTATCTTTCAAGGAAAGGACTGTTATCGTCTCCTTATGGAATGAGCTAGCGATTATTGCGGCTGAACAACTTTCAACTATGATCGATTGCAAACCGGTTGTTGCGATGAAATCATTGCGAGTTGCAGAGTTTCGTGGTAACAAACTCTTATTAATGCCACCTTCATTGTATAGTTGTTGTTTGCAGTTTGTGCAATTTTCTCAACTTAGTTTCTATGTCCCAAATAATTGGAACAAAAACATGCATTTTGGTATAATAACTAGCCTCTTTCTCTTAACAATATTTCTTTAACAAAACCCTCCTTTATGTGTTGCTATTTAGGAACACTGAACAACATTTACCTAAAATGATGGTTGTTGTTATCCATTCCTTTTGCCTCCCTGGATTTACTTATTTTTAACCATACTTAAAATCGATACTTTTGACACATTGTGCCTCGATCAGACACGCCTACAACATACTGTATGGTTAATCTTCATTTTGTGTTACAATTGTTCCACGCTATTAGTCATTAACGCTATGCTATGCTATTGATCACAATAATTATATATGACTTTGTATGTCAGTCTATCTGTCCTTTTATTATGACAAATATATTACTTCTACAAGGTAACCACGTTTTCTGGTGTTTCATCCCTTCATCTTATAGGTGTTTATTTATCGACATTGAGTCAGACCATTGTACAAATAAACCCTGATATACCCGAAGTTCATAGCCTACGTTCATGGTAACATGTTTACTTGGTTTTCACGAACTTATAGTGTTTATAAATACGATATATGTTTCTAATCTCTTTAAATATTTTACAGGTATGAATCTAATGGGAAGGATGCTACAATGGTTTCTATCACCTCTTGTTCAACTCCATTGAATTCTGTTTCACAGTCCATGTTGTCAGACCGTGTCACACTTTCTGCTATTACTAGCAACCCGTCTTTGGGTGCTGATAAGGTATATTATTTAATAACATATTCTGGTTAGTAAATACACTATCAGTGTATTGTAATGATCAACTAAATTACTATTGTTTTAGTATCACAATGACTAAGCGTAACAAAGTTTGTACTAAATTATCCTTTGACGATTGACCTCATGTTTTACCGGTCTCCATAAATCGTTACTTCATTGTGTCTTTTGTTACATATCCCGTATCCGATACCATACGAGCTTCTATGAGCGACATTAGGTTCGATCAAACATTGTCGTATCGAGCATGCAATATCTGTATGAAAAAGGTTACAGAAGATAATGAACGTGGCTATTGGTGTGATAGGTGCCAGGAAAAAAAGGAAAACTGCAACCTCAGGTTTGTTGTCCATGCATCGTTCTGTGTAACTAGGATGCCTGCAATTTTGGGTCTCATGGTTATGGTCATTTTCAGGTACATTCTATTTGTCAAATTTCTTGATGCAACTGGTGAGGCTTCGATTACGGTGTTCAGCGATGCGTCAGAGAAATTGTTAGGCTGCTCAGCTAATGAACTTGAAGAAATGAGATTGAAGGTAACATGTTGAATCAGTCGCTTCTATTGTTTAAAGTGATGATGCATTCTTATGGAAATTCCACCTTTCTCTTCAACTTTTTCATCAATTTTTATGTTGTCTATTATGCTTCTAGGAAGACGGTACTCAATTTGTTAAGCATTTGAAGCGATCTGCATGGGTGCCACGTTGTTTAAGGGTACCCGTTGTACCTAACATGTTGAATCAGTCGCTTCTATTGTTTAAAGTGATGATGCATTCTTATGGAAATTCCACCTTTCTCTTCAACTTTTTTTATCAATTTTTATGTTGTCGATTATGCTTCTAGGAAGACGGTACTAAATTTGTTAAGCAATTGAAGCGATCTGCATGGGTGCCACGTTGTTTAAGAGTAACCGTTGCACCACATGAGTTCAAGAATGAGAAACGACCGAGGATTACCATTAACGATGTTGCACTGGTTGACTTTGAAGCAGAATCTAAGCTTCTTTTGGAAAAGATATGCATGAAGACATAAATTTTTTTAGGTTTGTGCTAAAAGTAGTCTTTATTATTGTTGGAGGGTATGACTTGTATTTGGTAATACACTGTTGTTATTTGCAATTCCTTCTACAAATGTGTCTTTTATGTTATCAGGATCGCTATATTCCTTGAGAAGTTTACGGTTGCAAATTTCTTACACGACCCAACAAAACTAAATGACCCTGTTGCACCTGAAGTGCCACAAACTTGACATGTAAATAAAGTGTTTTAATAATGGATCGACATGAATTTAACACTAAAAATTTTAAACCGACAAAAGTTGACCCATGGATACCCAATTCATCCCGACCGACCCTCATATTTTTTTAAATTAAGAAAATAATAAATGTTAAGTAATTATAAAGAGATAAAAGTAAAACGACTACATTTAAATTTCAAATTTAACCCAAAATCGAATGTCTATTTTCTGAACTTAAAGTTGTATTCAAAATTTAAAAATTCACATTTACAAAAATTCCGAATTAAAATTTACATGGAACAAATAAAAGGGGTTAACTAATTGGGAAAATTTCGTAAAAAACCATCAAACTACAAGTTTTTTCCAATTAAGTCCATCATTCAATTTTCCCAAACTCATTCGGCGGTATGAGCATACCACGAAAACATTAACCAGACTCCACCTCAATAGATTTATTGATTTTGATAAGAATGGTTGTCAACAAAAAAAAAAAAACTAAACGGTTGACCCGAGTGGAGGGGCTTATGGGGCCTATAATTTTATAACATTATCAGTTCCAATTTTATGTTTAATGATCTTATTGATAATTGGGTCAAATATTTTGGGCCTACACTGATCTGCCTTCTTCAACCCCACGTTAATTTGATATTGCCACAACGATTTCTGCTCCCGTTCCTAATCCCGATTCCGCACCAACTTCATCCGTTCTGATTTCACTAAAACTCTGGCTTCATCTGGAGATTTTGTCAGTTCTAATTTCAACATCCGTACGAGGCTTTATCACTTTCATATTTGAATTGCACTGCCTTCATATAGAGATTTTGCAACAGTCGTTTCTCACATCATGTTTGCAATCAATTAACAACAAATTCCTTGAATCAATTTAACTTCTTTGATTCTTGTATCCTGATTGTTTCAGGACAATTTTCAGCCAATTCACAGGTAAATTTCTTAATCGTTTCATTCTTTGGGTTTCAGTTATAAATAACTTCGCCAATATTACTTATTATGTTGCATCTACTACGAGTTCACAAATGGAATTTCATTCCTATCCATAAAACCATCACATTTCTTCCATTTTTGTTAACATGGCAACAACTGTTCTAAAATGTGGTTATTGAAACATCTTATTTGTTGCTACCTCAAACATGCATCTCAAGTGATCGATGAAATGCTTGAACCAAACTTGTATCAATGAATTATCGTTTAATCACAAACTTTTAGTTATTCAATTTACTTAAATTATTTCCTTATGGTTCTTTATGATTCTGATTTTGAATACAAAAGCTACAACAAAAAGCAAGCATTTTGAGCATGTGTATATGAAAGTAGACAAATCATGTAAGACGACAATTTACAAAAGAAAAATCAAGCAAAAGACTAATGTCAATAAATACCTAATTCCACCTATAAGAATTTAGGAATATGCAATACTCCAAATCTAGCAGGGCAATGGGCACAAAGGCTAAGAATGAATATAAATACCTAATTCCACCTATAAGAATTCAGGACCATATAATAAAAAAAATATGCAGTACTCCAAATCCAGCAGGGCAATGGGCACAAAGGCTAAGAATATATGAAAGTGGAATAACAAAAGCTATCGTCAACATCTTGTACAACCCACAAGATCAATTAAGTCAAATGAACCCATTTAGTAAAATGCACATAAACTGATAATGGAGACTGATTTTGTGAAATGGGAAACCTAAGAAACAATAAATGTAAATGTTACACTTACCTCAGCAAATAAAACATGAGAAGTTAATATCTTTAACGTATACACTTTATAGTTTCGGTTACAAAATGTTCAAATGTACAAGTATAATGAGGAGATGCAAGAATAAATATATGAATTCACTTTGTTTGTTTACTATCCTGCTGAGTTTTTGTGACTGAAGAACATGTAGCTCTTTTGATCAATTGTGTGTGTTTATATGGTTTCAGCTTTGTCATCATGAACCAGTTCTTTATTTACTTTTCTGTGTTTTCAATATGTAATCGTTATTTTAGTTTACGCATCGGAGGTAATGGATTTTCGTGTATTGTTGCTTTTTCTCCACTTCATATATTTATATATCCTCCATCTCTAGACATATCCATTGGAATTGTACTTAATTCTTCTCTCATGCTCTTAAATTATTTGCATGAAAATTGTAACTCGCATTGCTGGGTATTGGATCATGCATGCCATGAAGTGTGCTCTGATAACTTTTTCCGAAGTTCTTTGTTAGGATTTTCAAATTAACAGGTGAATATAGATTTGGCAACCAAAGGCTAATCTCACAATACACTGTTACTTTCCTCTTCGTTCAAAGGTGCATTCTGAATTTCTCATGCAGTTTTTGCTTAAAATGGTAATTACTAATAGTACAACATATTAGAGCTCACTTCATTCAGTATTTTTTTACACTTCTCATTGACTTCAAATATATTTGATTATAAAACAAAATCCCTTATGCAACACATTATAAAATCATGTCAATAATTGTTATTTTTCCAGAAAATATGTTATTACATTAGTAAGATGTCATTTGTGAATTAACCAGACTATATATGCATACCTTTTCCTTCCAGTTTTTTACGATGCGTGGAAATAAGTAAAATGAGGATATCAATGCCATTGAAATTGATAAAAACCTTCAAAAAGGTATGTGTACCATAAACATCAAATGTTGAGATTAATTTTTTGTTTCGATGGAGAACTAGATAGACATGTTTCATGTTGGATTACAAATTATTGTTGCAGAAAAACGAAAAGCATACAATCGAGAATACCATGCTCAACGGAAAATGAGAAAAGATGGTGATGTTGAATGTATAAATCCACAAACAGGTTTGAATATGATATGCAGTGAATCTATTAATGTTATTCATTTTACCTTTTTTTAATCACTCATAATGCTACGTTCTTTAACAATTACGGTTGCAGCCACCCGAAAAGAATACCATAGAGACTATTATCTACGACAAAAACAAAGACATACAATGAAAACTGTTTCTGGTGAAGGTAGCAGTACTCAATGCACGCCAATTTTGTCTGATATTTTTGAACCGGAGATGCATCAACCATGTGTTAATACGAGTATTTGCAATCAAGGGGCAAATCAAACATCAAGAACCACCATGCTTTCACATGACATTCAAAGTGTTATACCTATAAACAGATTACCAGAAACTTGTACAAACCACACAAATGCAAACTATGATGGTAAAACATATACATTTATTGTTACATTTCGAATACACTAAACTTTTTCATACGGTCTCATTCTTATTACATTGATTCCTAACATAGGGCTCCAACGTGATTGTGAACTACTATTGTCCCTATTTGATGAAGACACCAGTGAAGCATCAACATCAACATGTACCAGTTACTTTCCCTTCTTATTTACTATTGAATTATTTTAACCTATCTACATTCTCATAAATTATATGTTGGATTTTGTTCCTTCTTTTAATCGAAAATGTAGATTGCAGCATGCATGGGTTTCTAAGGCTAATTTTCAACGACACAAGTTCTTATATGTTGTGGTTTCTGCATTGCTGATTTCCAGGTAATATCCAATACCATCTTGTTGTATATGATTACCCATCAATATTCATTGGCACTTGTACACAATTATTAGGCAACTCAATTTTTTATTATGTAAATCATATCAGTTGGTGCAAAAAATTCCTTTATGTTTGTCCGAAGATGACTTGCTCCCAATCTAATTAAATAGAAAACAATTTCCTGTTCGCCTCAGTTTTGCTATGACAATCAACAACGATCAAGGATAAATGATTTCGAACATTGGTGTTTATCTTCCTGAATCGGTGTTCTCGCATGGCCAGCTTTATGTGGCGTTGTCTCGGGGAATATCACAAAACAATTCAAAGGTATTAGTGAAATAGCCAGAAAGATTTAGACGTGCTGGGTGTACACATCAAATGTTGTGTATAAAGAGCTTTTGCATGATCATTAAGGTACAATCTCCTAATATTTACTACATGATTCTTCATTAATATCCATTCTAATTGTAAACATGTCAATTTTTCAGTATGTGTCCATAATGACTTTCTTTCTTTAATCTCAAATTTTCTGGATGATTCAATTTTACCTTATTAGTACTTTTAGCACCCTGTACCATTTCCTTTTACTTATACTTTTTGGTATCAAAACCATTAACTGGTATTTTCTTTTTCCTGATTTACATGTATTAACGTAGTATTTTGTTAGGGAGGCCCTCTAACATTCCAAAACTCTAGAAATTATTAATTATTTTATTATTAGATTATACGTTTTCGCGCCTCTTGTCGTGAGACTTCTTCAGTTATTTTAAAAAAAACTGAATTGACTCATAAATCATATGATCATAGTATTAGAGTGGACCAGATTTACATATATCGCCTTATTATATGTCCAACAAAGGCTTCTTAATATGGTTTCTGTATTTACGTTTGTGAAGACTTTGATGAGGCTACAAGCCGTTTTCGCAACCATTTACCTTCCAACAATGAATGTAATAAGAAGTAATCATCTAAAATGGTTGAAGCCACAAAGTATTAATCTTAGCTAGGGAATGCTGCTCAAGTCGGTAAAAGATGCAGACCAGGTCGGTACAAGATGCACATCACACCTTATTTGATGATGAATGTGAGTTTTAATTTCAACTTTTGTATAATTCTGTTTTGTCAAACTTGATTCTATAATTGTGTTTGTTGTATAAATCGTATACGTCCGTGAAAAAACATTGTTTATTGTAGTACATTTTTACAAGGTTATTTGGATTTTGTTCCTTCTTTTAATGGAAAATGTTGATTACAGAATGCATGGGTTTCTAAGGCTAAGTTTCAACAACACAAGTTCTTATATGATGTGGATTCTGCATTTGTGATTTCCATGTAATATCCAATACCAGCTTCTTGTATATTATGAATACCCATCAATGTTCATTGGCACTTGTACACAATTATTAGCCAACTCAATTATTTATTATGTAACTCATATCAATTGCTGCAAAAAATTGATGATTCATTCACCTTTTATTGCGATTGTACACTCTTCTCGTGGGACTTCTTGTTCACGGTAATAAGTTATTTGCAGTTTTTTGGTGTTTTATAGAATTATTATGGCTAATTCAAATGTCAAATGATTACCAAATCTATTTGCTTTGCATGGAAACATATTTGGTTTATTACGTATTGAATTGCCTCTGCTTCATATTCACTAAACAAAAAATAATTTAATCAAACTTTTTGTAATCTTTCATTATATTTTGATTTTACACTTCAACATATTTGTATTAATTAATATTTCTGCTTTCCATTTTATTTGGATCAACATCAGAAGCCTTTTTTTTCTTATGGATCTTTTGATGAGAATACGTCTATGTACACAGCAAGGTCACATGGAGGGTGCGTTGCTACCAGCATGAAACAGGATCATCCTTTTGCCTTTCCAGCCTCCCATTTTAGAATACATGATCTGTTGCACTTTATTTGATGTATCGAGTCCGAAAATGACGTTCTCATTTACATATGATATGATTCTCTTAAACTACAATTGTGATATCCTATGAGGTCGATACTATCTTTCAGGTCAATCATATGTTTGAGGCCAATGATCTTTTTGAGGAAGATGATATTGATACTTTATGCTTTTCATTATCGTTTACGGGGTCTACAGGTTTTGGAGACACTTTTTGGCTGGTACTATTCATTACATGTAAACGTGATTCAATTTAATTTGGTTTATCTTGGTATTTGAACAACCATGTGTTTTGTCTCTTTGCGAGACATTTTTTATATATATTTCGGGTTTACAATGTATTGTTATTCTTAATCCCTTAGTTGCTTGATGTTTTTAGTATGAAGCATGAACTAGATATATTTGGGAATCATTTAACATGACATTCATTTTATTACCTACTATGTTCGCTTTACATTTTAAAGACTCGTATCCGCCGCCGCAACGCGCGGGTATCATAGCTAGTATTAATGTATAAATGTCGCATAACAATTAGCGGAAATAGTGCATTCCAAGTGATGAAAGCATCATGTATGAATCTTTTATGTAGAATAATTCTTGAATTTTAAATGGTACATATTCTTATACTTAAAGTACAATGAAGAATTGCATATCACTACTAAATGCAATTATTTAAT